>OU015503.1:14515387-14645387 GCA_907164885.2 Dolomedes plantarius | reverse complement strand
ATTATACCTGGTCCGCGATTCTCCCGGGGGTTGGTTCCGAACACTATCCATCTCCGCGAACTCCCCTCAACTCGTTAGTATTTCATTATCACGACTTGTCATTCTTGATGGATGATACAGTTGCCATGGACACCGGGCCAGCATGATCCAAAACGCATCTGTGAGGTTCAGTTGCCCACAGAAGCCGGCGCGTGAATGGGAAAAAATTTCAGGTTTCGCGATGACGTAGTGCTGTCATCAATTTATATGCGTGCACGGTAGGGTTGTGATACCAGTTGCCGTGTGAATCGATTTTTTTTCTTGCTGTACTTTCTATTTCATCTTTTACTTCATTTTTGCGATTTTCTCATTACGAAAGGTATAAACTATATGCTGGGATCTATACAGAACAATGCAATGCAAGTTTATCTGTTGTTGATTACGTTTCTTTTGTTATTTAATACTAGCCGGGCTTCACTCAGCTACGCATTCACCAACAACCGCAAGCCAGTCTGGAATTGAATTCTAACGGAACAACATTAATCGAATACCCAAATCGAATCACTTGACACTCGAATCACAGTTCACTTGAATTTAGAAAAATTTTCACTTTTAATTGCCAAAAAATGAGTGCATCTTCAAATGATCTATTTATGATTAAAAAGTTTGAATTAAAAGTATGAAAAATAGAAAAAGAATTAAAAATTAGACACACGATAAAACATTTCCTTTCAGTGATTCATTTTTTAGTGAGAATCACGCTGTGAATGAATCACGCTTTGTTTACATCGTCAAAAAAGGATGATCTCACAGGAGACGCCTCATTAGAATCCAAATAACTCTAAAACTATTGAAGTACCAGATTAAGTGTACGCATAAAAAAATCTCAGATTTTAAAACTTTTTCTAAATATGTAAAATTTATGTACTTTCATGAAAAAAATACATTGATTTTAAATTTTAAAACATGGTGGATTACGTTTTGTACGGCCAATTGTGATCGGTGGAGTATGCATTTACAATTGAAATATCTCTAAAACTATTAAAGTAATAGAATAAGTGTACGCAGAAAAAATTATCAGTTTTTAAAGTTCTTTCCAAATAGGTAACATTTATGTATTTTCATGGAAAAAAATACATTGATTTCGCCATTTTCAAACATGGTGGAATTTCATAACGGATGCCATACCGGAAATTACGTACTGGAAACAGTCCAACCGGAATTTTTCCGCCGACTGACAAAGTCTTTATTTTATTTATTTAGATTTCGTTTGTCAATAATCTTTTAGAGATGTAAATAAGGAACTGCAAAATTTGGCTTTGATCAGAGTATCCAAAACTTTTCAATGTTGTGGGCCTCCTTCTGCAATCAGTAGTAAATCCAAACTCATTTTCTAGCGATCATTTTAATGTGTCTCAAAGAGAAATCTGAAAGAGAAAGAGCCAAAGATCGACTACCTGTGAAAACTTTGATCGCAGAATTAAAGCTGCTGTGTAAGGTACGTTGGTGTAACTGGGCCCATATGGTAACTGGACCATCCCCTCCCAGATTTTTCCTTTGCATATTACGCGGGAATTCCACTCTTTTGTTGCAACACTGGTAAGCAGAAGTCAACAATCTATCTTAGAACATTGGTAATTGCTTTGAAAAATTATTTTTAAATCGGGGTCGTATTTTTTTTTCTTTTTCTTGATATACAAGCATTGGATACAGTCACATATTCTATTGTTTCTTATGAGAAATAGCCCTGGGTGGTCCACTAACCCCATTTATCAGGGGAACTGGGCCCACCTGTATTTAAAAATATATACAATATTTATATATATATAATATATATATATATATATATATATGTGTGTGTGTGTGTGTGTGTGTGTAATAACACGAACGTGGGCTGAAGAATGAAGGTCTGAGTGGCATAGTTTTGATTAGGATTCTTCTTGCTTCATCTAATTGAGGGTAAAATGGATGACTTATCACCCGGCCGTGCATCACAAATGTCTAAATCCATTCCCGCAACATCTTCCACTCGGACACACAAAACACCACAATGTTTATCTAACTACATCTTTTATTTTAAGATACACAGAAATACAACATCTCGGGGCAACATACAAATGAAAAAAGCCCACATGTGCGTGATATCAAACCTTAAATAAACTTATCTCGTCATGTGATCGTAGTAGGGTTTAATTGGTTAAAAGTTAGGAAAAGGCGTGACTAATGCGCTAAAGCATTTAATTTTCTGCCCACGCTACGCAAGTTTAGTTTTCGAGTAATATGCCGCCATTTAATATTTTCTCTCGAGGTTATTGGAACTTAGAATCAAAAGCGAAATTAGTTCGAACGCTGCAGGGAATTTAGAATAAATTAGAATTTAAGAGTTATGGGACATTTTTATACTATATATATATATATATATATATATATATATATATATATATATATATATATATATATATATATATATATATATATATATATAATAAAAATCAATATCATAGCTTAAACAGACTCCCTAAGACTTAATAAAATGCACGTAATACAACGATTTTTGAAAATTATACATATTAGTATAATTTTAATGTGATAAAAGTATAGTATATAAAAAAGTTGAAAATCTATGGCCCAGTTACCCCAACTTACCTTACTAACCCTATTGGATTCCCTCACGTCAATGTTAACCTATGGAAAAAAATGTGTCTACTATTTACAGCCACATAAATGCTGATAATTCAATAAAAGTGGTATTTTCAAATAACCTGAACTTTTCTTCGCCTTGCAACAGGATTCGTTTGATAAATTACGTGAATGACCTATTAATCCTATTTAACCCTATGTGATAACCTATGAATCGTGAACGTTTACCGTTTACTTGAAAACATTTGTTGTTGAAATGTTATAATAAACTTCTGTTTTATTTTAAAACAATACGCACATAGATTTAGAAGTTGAGAAAAACTCCACAGTTTTCGTACACAAAGGATCGTAAAATGTATCGTGCGGCAGTTTTGCAACAGAAAATGATGAAAGCAGTCCCTGGCAATGTTTGTCAAAGCGCGCCGTCGTTTCTCATTTCACTTAAGGCTGTTGTGTACTAACCTTATTGGATTCGCTCACGTCAGTGTTAACCTATGGAGAAAATGTGTCTACTACAGAGTCTACACAAATGCTGATAATCCAATAATACTTACAAGATAAAATAACTTTTTATATACCATGTTTTTAAATTTTCTGTTGAATCATATAAACTTGACAATTCTATGTATTAATAAATACTTTTTAAAAATTTTTTTGATGAATTATCCCATCAACTTGAAAGAAAATGAAGTTAATTGGAAGTTAACTTGCGTTTAACTTTCGTTCCCGTCCCGGCCGATAGATGGCTGCACCAGTCTACAAAACAAAATTAACTGAAAATGAATTCAATCCTGTTTAAAGATGGCTAAAAGTATTAAAATAATGCATTGTCATCGTGTTCTGAGCTATTCTAAAAGTCTCAAATGTCTAGCTAATCGGGAAATTAGTTAAAAATCGATTGCAAGATTTGTACTGGACAAACACACACACAAACATACAAACAAGAAAGCGAGTTAATAAAAACATGGTAACAACAGTGAGTTAACCCTTAAACAAGCGCGCCAATTTTTTTTTGAACGGGAAAGTTAGTTAAAAATCGATTGCAAGATTTGTACTGGACAAACACACACACAAACAAGAAAGCGAGTTAATAAAAACATGGTAAAATGATATTTTCAGACAGCCTGAACTTTTCTGCACGGGATTCATTTTATAAATTGCGTCCCCCAAAGGAATTTAGGAGCGTTTAAAAACACTATACCAGATTTTTCCCCGAATAATTTAAATTTAAAATATTCTTAGATTTTTTTAAAAAGAAAAAGTGCCTCCAGGTGTAAAATTTCTCTCTCTATTACGGAAGTACAATTTTTAAAAAAAAATCTGGCTGAAATATTTATCTTATTAATTATATCCCCTTTTAATATAATTAGCAGCAAACATCCATTCAGAACTAATGAAAGAATATAATTATTTGCTCTTTTTCTTTTGGAAAAATATTGTATAAAACAGATAAATACAGATATAATCTTTGAAATGCACAAAACTGCAAAATATATGTATATTCTTTGAAACGCGCAAATAATGCATGAATATAATTATTTATTAAGAATCGGGAAAAACTCGACACGCCTTTGAATAAATTATTAAGAATCGGGATTGACCCCCCAAAAAATCCCGCCTCTAAATAAAAAAAAACCACGAATGAACGCTCTTTTGAGTGGAATAATGCTTTCAACGCCAATTTTGGTGTTCCGGAGCGAAATTTCGCCAAAATCTCGCCAAAACGGTCCTCCTTTAGTACCACACCCAAAAATCTTTCAATCCGCGTCGGCAATCCTTGGACACGTTTTCTCCATAGGTTAACACTGAGGTGAGCAAATGCAATACGGTTAGTATACACCAGCCCTAAGTTGCTGAAAATTCTCTAATGAAGATTTTCGTGTGTAATTAAATTGTATTTACCACTAGAATACTAGATTACAAGCATTATATACAGTAGAACCCCGTTATAGAGAACCCGGAATATAACGATCTCACGGATATAACGAACGAAAATTTTGGACCCGCAGTATTCCTATTCTACGTATGTAAGGTATACATAAGATTCGATTCACAAGAATCGAACTTTTGAGTGAATGAATTAAAGAAGCTGCTTGAGATATGCTAATTTCGGCATACGCGCTTGGTATAAATACCAAGCAGCTTGATTAATACAGAGGGTGAAGAAGGTTTTGTTAAGGTTGATAGATAAGAGAGAGGGAGCTACGAGGTAAGCAGTTCCAGGTGTTAAACGGCGCTTGTGCTTAGCAGGCCCAAAGTTTACGTGGCAGAACTGCTGGTTTGACTCTCTGCTGGTTTGTGAGTATTGAAATGTGTATTTCTATTGAATGTTAATATATATTCCGTACAAGTAGTACGTATGCTTATTGCTGTAAAAGCAAATTCTATATGTGCAACAAATTCAATAAACATTGTTTCACGTATAAACTGTGTTTGCATCAAATTCATTTAGAGTGCCACTTCAAATTATATACACCCAAGTCTGGGTAGAAGTGAGCTAATCTCTATACGTAATTTAAATAGTATGGTGTCAATTTAATGTAATCGATTATAGTCGGTTTAATTCATTAATGATAATTTTTAATAGATTTTATCAAAAAGAAAGAATCATGACAGCATTTTTTTTAAAGCTTTAAACCGCCAAATCTTTGTATACATTCCGGAGAGGATTCTATGGTCAAATAAATAAATTCCAGAACACAATTTCCCTCGTTTTATATTACAGTCGTGTACCCCGTTATAACGAACTTCATAGGACCAAAGGTATAGCGAACCACCGCTTTATCTGATGGTTCGCTATATCCGAACCTTTAAGAAAAATGCTAGAGTTCACAAAATGCATAACTTAATAGTTGCAATGTGTATTCTATAATGATGTATTTAAAAATGATAAAATCTATTAAAAATTTTCATTAATGAATTAAACCGTGCAATTCTATATGTGCAACGAATTCAATAAACATTGTTTCACGTATAAACTGTGTTTGCATCAAATTCATTTAGAGTGCCACTTCAAATTATATACACCCAAGTCTGGGTAGAAGTTAGCTAATCTCTATACGTAATTTAAATAGTATGGTGTCAATTTAATGTAATCGATTATAGTTGGTTTAATTCATTAATGATAATTTTTAATAGATTTTATCATTTTTAAATACATCATTATAGAATACACATTGCAACTATTAAGTTATGCATTTTGTGAACTCTAGCATTTTTCTTAAAGGTTCGGATATAGCGAACCACCGGATAAAGCGGTGGTTCGCTATACCTTTGGTCCTATGAAGTTCTTTATAACGGGGTTCGACTGTAATATAAAACGAGGGAAATTGTGTTCTGGAATTTATTTATTTGACCATAGAATCCTCTCCGGAACGTATACAAAGACTTGACGGTTTAAAGCTTTAAAAAAATTGCTGTCGTGATTCTTTCTTTTTGATTCATTCTGAGAATCATTCATTAAAATGTGTCGTTAAACCTTTTGTCCAAGGTGACCTGTAACTTATTCCCTGAGGAATCCGACAAATATCGAAACACATAATCAATCCTCAACAGATTGTTTCGAAAACCCGTTTGTGACAATATCGAATTCTAGTGTAGAGAATCTCAAGTTAGTTCCAACTCCCAGAGGTTATACCAGAGGGTGGGGCTCTATATTTCTAGGGGATCGTTCAGGGACACCGCAGCGGATGGGTGATGACGCGGCAGACAGTGTGATTGATTTGCTGTGGAACGGAATTCGGCAGTCGGTAAACGCGAGCTGCTTCTCCCACCCCACCCCCCCAAAAAAAAACCCGTGAACACCCCCTATCTGTTTCCAATTTTGGGGTTTTGGCAACAGCTGGGGTCTCGGAAACTAATAGGCAGTGTACTTTTTAAAGTTATGAATGGGAGGGGGATTGTTGTAAGTCTGTCTTGGAACTCGTTTAAGTTATGTTTTGTTCTTTTATTTCAACACGTTCATTTAGGGAATGCATTTGTGACGCTAAGGGGCCCTTTCTGAGTTAGAGACAGTTTGGAATGAAAATTTGGAATTTCTATTTTCTTTTCTCATCTTAAACCCCTGTTTATTAGTTTTAAAATGAAAATTTTTGTATGGTATATATTTATAAGCCCCGCCATTTTTTTATTACCATGTTTTTATTAACTCTCTTTCTTGTTTGTGTGTTTGTCCAGTCCAAATCTTGCAATCGAATTTTAACTAACTTCCCGACTAGCTAGTCATTTGATACTTTTAGAATAGCTCAGAACACGATGACAATGCATTCTTTTAATACTTTTAGCCATCTTTAAGCAGATTTTGAATTCATTTTCAGTTAATTTTGTTGTTTGAAAATTTTCTTATAATTGTTCTCTTTATTACGCACTTGATCATTTTCTTTCCTGTTGATGGGATAATTCATCAAAAAATTTTTAAAAGAGTGTTTATTAATACATAGAATTGTCAATTTTATATGATTCAACAGAAAATTTAAAAACGTGGAATATAAAAAGTTCTTTTTATTTTGTAATTATTATATTAAGGCTGCTGTTTACTAACCCTTTTGGATTCGCTCACCTCAGTGTTAACCTATGGAGAAAATGTGTCCAATTAATGCCGACTTAGATTAAAAGATTATTTTTTTATTGTACTCCGTAATAGAGAAAGACATTTTTTTACCTTGGAGCATTTTCGTAACTTATTTTTTTAAGGGGGTCCGGGACACATTTTAAATTTTTTTTTATTTATTGAGTTAAAATTTTGAATTTTTTGTGATGATTAACCATATAATTTGTGAACAAAGTCATTTCATAAAACTTCTCAAAATGTTCTTAAAAAATTTTAAAATTTTTTAAAAAGTGGGGCAATTTAAAATTGTTATAACTTGAAATATTATTTGTCGAATTTCAATTCTTTTTCATTTAATTAGACAGAAATGTATAAGTTTTAATTTTGACTCAGCATTTTTTAAATATTAATTTTTAAAAAATTAAAAATATTTATAATAAAAATTACAAAAAAAATTATGTAACATATTTTGAAAAAAATCATATTTTCAAGATTAAATATTTTTTTTCAAATTTGCCGAATCACAATTAAAGTAAAATATTTGAAAAAGACATGTTTCAAGTTTCAACTATTTATCTTTAACGGTTCTTGACTTATAACAATTTAAAGACTAGAAATGTGGAAAATACCCATCATGCAGAAAAACGCACTTACAGGTTTAAACAAGGCTTGGCTACTATTAGAATGTTGCAAAAAAAAAAAATAATAATTTCTCTTGTTCTAATTAAGATAGAAACATGATTCAAACGTCATTTTAAGCGTAAACGAACACAGAAATTTTTAATGAAATAAATTTTTTTTTGAAAATTCGAACAATTTTGTGTCCTGGACAGTAAGTCCCTCTAAGTAAGTACTTTTAAATTTAAATTATTTTGGGGGATCTGGTATAGTGTGTTTTAAACACTCCTAAATTTCTTTGCTGGACGCAATTTATCAAATGAATAATTTTGCAAGGTGCAGAAAAGTTCAGGCTATCTGAAAATACCATTTTTATTGGATTATCAGCATTTATGCAGCTGCAAATAGTAGACGCATTTTCTGTCGAAGGATTGACGACTTAGATTGAAAGATTTTTAAAATATTGTACCCCGTAATAGAGAAAGATATTTTACACCTTGGAGCATTTTTAACGTAGGATTACGTTCCTCAATAACGGTCCCCCGGAAAGAAAAAATTCAGAGTCCGTCGCGAGTTATAATTTTGGCAGCGTGCCAAACCCAGTAGCAGTAAACAATTAAACAGAAAAGTACCAAAATCCGTCAAAAAGAAAAGAGGTAAGCAACGATAAGTAATGTTACGTTAATAACCCGCGGTAGTTTCGTTAGAAGAGACTACCTGAAATTATTTTTCTTTTTTATAATGCAAATAATACTCTAAAATTTGAATTATTCGGGGAAAAAAATCTGGTATAGTATGATTTAAACGAGCGTAAATTCCTTTTGTGGACGAAATTTATAAAATGAATCCCGTTGCAATGTGTAGAAAAGTTCAGACTTTCATTGGATTATCGGCATTTATGTAGCTGTAAAAAGTAGACAAAATTTCTCCACAAGTTAACTTTGAAGTGAGCGAATCCAGTAAGGTTAGTACATTAAGTGATAGATAAATTTATGATTCTAATTGAAGTTGTTCAGAAATTGAATTTATAAGAAAATTTTAAATCAGAAAATTACTGGAAAATGTTGAAAAAATCAATTTGATAGAAAATTGTTAAAATTTGCTCATATTAAAAAAATGTCCAGAAGTTGACTTGGAAACTTAATTTGCCCCAATAAAAAAATTTTCAAGGGAAAAAATAAAAATCAACTTGTTTATCAAGAAATAAGTTCCGATGTACAAACGTGGAGAGTTTCAAAACGTCGTAATTATTAATTCGTTTTTTAAAAAAAAAATGGCAAAACTTTGGAAGATAAGTCAAAATTTGATAAACGCTATTCCATGAGGGAAGCTCTAATTCAAAAAGTTTGATAATTTTTCCTCGGAAGTTAGAAACTTTTTTTTTGGACTGAGCTTAAGGTAGATTATTATCTCTGCACATGATAACGTTTTTTACGAAAATTGAGCTTTCTTCAGTTTTTATCTTTTATAACCAATGAAAAATATTCGTAGACGTGTTATGTAAAAAAAAAAATATTAACATGGCTTCTTTATTATTCAGTATTTTTTTCCGTAATAGTTTTTCCTAAACTCAATGGCTGTGACAAAATCTATAGAGCCCGTTTTTAATGAGCGATCCTTATTCAAATGTATACTTGTCCAGCATACCGAATTTATAAGCCTTAGACTTTGGTTTCACCTGTTATGGGCTTCACTGCAAGACATAACCAATGAGGGCTGTGGCAATTTCCCCCCCCCCCCCTCGAGGCGAGTAGGAACACCATTAAAATCGCCGCTAGCCGTGAGCCGATGCTAAAGAATGGCAGACCCCGCGGGTGGAAGAGGACCACAATAGGCACCTCTTCGGGACGCATTCCTGGGATGAAAAGAGGAGACAGTCTGGCGCCATATTTTGACAGTGGCCGACAATGACAGTTTACGCCCTGAAACGAGTTCGCTAATGAGTGAGTGAGCGATGAAGATGTAATAATCGGCATCGTTTTTTGCGCACGGCTAGACGCTCAGCCTATCCGGAGCGAGCTATAGAGAGGAGGCTAGAAAGAATTCCGCCAGGGATCAAGTTTTTAAAAGAAGCCGACGAGGGCTTGAAGACCAGAGTTTTTTGTGCGGAGAGTTTTTTCCTTAGAGAGCTTAGGGGTGATACCTGATCTCCTAGCTCCACGCACTTTTAAGTGACTTGTTTTTTTGTGAGGCTCTGCCCTCTACGTGAGAAGACCCTTTTTCACCGAGAAAGGTCGGGGGAACCGATCGGAACTTGATCTCCCCAATTGTGTTATTTCAGAGAAGCTGCTAGTTTCCAGTGGACGAGTGCGGGCCCTTTTTTTCTGTGACCTGACCAGCGGTTCGTCACCTCGTTTAGCGACAGTGTGCTCCATCCTTGAGAGACAATCCACGTTTTCTACTCCAACTTCTATGGACTGTTTGTATATATATATTATTCGAGATCGCGGCCTAACCGTCTTTATTAAATAAAACTGAAATCCTCATTATCTTAAAAGTCTCTATTTTAGTAAGCTGTCTACCTTACACGTAACCTGTGACGCTACCTAAGTGTTTGCTTTTGACACAAATCGCAGGAATACGTTACAGTACCCTGAACGGAAAGCAATTGCTAGAGCGGAATTTCTCTCATTTCTCACTGCTGACTGGCAAAGTGCAGTCAGCCACAACTACAATCCCAACTTCATACGTCGTTTCCGCCGGCTGTTCATTAATATAAAAATGTTGTACCTTGTAAAATTTTAGGGCGCAAGATGACAAAATGCTAATTTTCTACCACCGTTTGTCATAGATGATGGTTCTTTCCGAAGTGTTAGTCACCAGACGAGATTTAGGGTCTGTTCACATAGAATCCGTCAACTTCAGGGTAATTTTTTTTAACCAATCATATGTCAATCTTTGACACATTTAACCAATTATCGTCAACGGGATTTTTTAATGCTAAAACTGACGGATTCTATGTGAATAGGCCTTTAGAGAAAATCCGCATTAGAAATTTATTTCCCTAAAGCGTACTTATCGTTTATGACTTGCTGATGAGCCCTTAACAAGGGTGAAACCTAGGTCAAAGGCTACCTAGAAGGCTCTAGAGGTGTATTTTTACAGTCTTCAGAAAAATATAAAAAAATAAATAAAATAATTTAATATTTTACTACCAAAGGCTTTCCTTGTAAACGTTACCGCTAAGCTAAAGGCTTTCCTTGTAAAAACAGGGTGTCTAGGCTAAAGGTATCCAAAAGTCATGACTTATTTTTACGGAACTAACCATTAGAATTTTAAAAAACATATTTAAATAGAATGAACATCTCACCAAGTTTTAATATCAGTCATAGATTCCTATCATAGTATCATAGATTTCGACGTGTGCACCTTTTGTAGCACGACTAACGTCTAAATGGTAATCCAGTTCCCTCCAAATGTTTCGTATGGAATAACAGGCGTTATTAGACTTTTTTGCTTGGGGATGCATTAAATCCTCTGTGTATAAACAAAAAATTGAAACTGTGGGTGAGTTGAAGAAGCGTATCATTCGAGCAATTCGTGTAATAACACTTGATGTGCTACGAAACACTTGGAAAGAACTGGATTACCATTTAGACGTTTGTCGTGCTACAAAAGGTGTACACGTCGAAATCTATGATATTATGATCGAAGTCTATGATTGATATTAAAACTTAGTGAGATGTTCTTTCCATTTAAGTAATTTTTTAAAATTCTAATGGATAGATAGTTCCGTAAAAATAAGTCATGACTTTCGGTTACTGTAAACCTGGATCGTCGTGATCCGTTAAACCAGTGTCTCGTAGAGTTAATCATAACTGGAGAAATAGCTCTTATTTATATCGAGTTTATTAAAGCATCAAAATCTTGGCTAATAATAAGCTACAAAAGTTTGTTCCGAAGAACGCTGATACATTCATGAGAGAGAGGGGTTCATTATCAAAGTCCAAAAGAGACCCCCGTCTCTCTGCTCGAGTGTGGCGTCTTTTCAAAAGTCTAAATCTGGTCTCGTCTTTTCGTTACCGTCATCTCTATTTATCCATTCTTCTCCCCCTCTTTCGGGAACCATCTAGACCTTTACACAGCTCAGACCCCATCTTCCGGTTTCCTCTGTACGTGGACCACCTACAGTGATTCCCACTGCCGTCGGCTTTTCGCTTTGTGGAATACCGCTAACGGCCTTCGCTAATCATTCTAAATGATGTGTCCACATCACCTATTGTTGGTAATTTCCAAAAGTGCATTCCACTTTGTCACCTGTTTGCGTTCTTTTGAGCTTATTGATGGTCCTGTCGCTCACCTTAATTCAGTTCCAAATAAAGAATGTCGGACGCGAGTCTGACAGATACCTTTAGCCTGGACACCCTGTATTATTAAATTTTCACTGAACTATACTAAAGTCTTTCCCCCTTATCTTTTTCTGCTGCTCCTGTGGATCCATCCCACATTGTGGATTGCTTACGTATCCCCGCCAGCATGCTTGCAGAAAATCAGGTTACTGCTGCCTAACATTTGCTCATACGACAGCGCCTCGTGGACCTGATCTAGCATTTTCTAGTCAAAGAGGTTTAGAAACAACAACAAATTTTCATTAATGATACTAAAAAAATAAATAAATAAAAAATATTTAACGAAAATGAAGGATTTTCCTTTCTAGTTGCTTTTAAGATCAAAATATCAAGAAAAAATCTTTCACGTTGATCTTTAAGAAAGTATCCCGAAATCTGAGAGGACCTTAAGTTAAAAAAAGGAAATTATTATTTCAACATAATGAATTGTGTGGGGGAACCACCAATCGTGATATGACATGTGTCTCAGCATTTTGAACGTATAAGTCATGAATCTAGGTTTTGACCTCACCAATGCTATGAATTAACTGTTGGATACAACAGGCGCTATTGCTCTGCTTTTATGGGCAATAAAATGACGTTTATCGGTTCACAAGTGAACTAAATATATTTGTATTTTCTGGTAGGAAGTTCCGTTTTTTAGGAAATATATTCAGCATGTATGAAATTACTGTCTACAGAGTATTCAATGGCTATGTAATGATGATGAGCCTATGAATGAATGTCGGTTGTGGATATCGGCTCCGCCTGACGGTTTTTGCTCATTACTGTCTGAAACCGCATCCATATCCAATCAGTTGCAATTTATGCTCCCAGACACCTCCCATGGAAAGATATCGCCTTGCTCGCTGTATTTTAAGTTCAAAGAGAAAAAGCGACGGGCTTTCATAAACATTGCGAGGGGCTGCTTTCGTCATTTGCTGTTGCCAAACTACCATACCATACGCTTCTTTACGATACATTTTACGAACCTTTTTACGATGGTTAATTATGCACGGTTATCGAAAAGGGTGTCCGGGATTTCAATTGTGCTCACCGGTGTAAGGACCTTGCCTTAAATAAAAAGACTGTCAGCCCTTTTGAATTTTTTATGCTTTTATTGCATTCTCGATTAAATAGGACTATATTTACATTTGCACAAAATGCAACAAATTAAAATCGTGGATTCCTGGACACGACGAGGAATGTCAGGCGATTCGGAAGCATCTCGGCTTCAGCTCTCTTGCGTCTCTGGTCACCGTAGCTAACTAAGTACTTTTATCTCTAAATCACTGGATCCCTAACTGACTCCGCTGTCGATTGGCATCTTGGAGCGTTCGGGGAAGGTCTGCGTAACGTCTTCTTGCTTTATGCAGTCACATTTCCAATCGGAGAGGCACCTCTGGTCGGTAACTTCCTTTGTATTTAGCTCACTATCCCACGCGCAACATTATCACGTCAGGCGTACAGGCACCAGCCTGTCTGGACTCGACAATATTGCTTTGAGTTCCATCATGTGCGCTGAGGGGTCTTTCTCATAGCGCTTCCACATTCATGCAGACAAGTACCCCCGACCACGCTTGACACCATTTTGCGGTCGATTAGTCACGCTCCAGGAGCGTGAGTAATCGCTCTTGCTAAGGTAGAGCGTACTTGAAGGAACATAGACTATCGCCTAGCGACGAGGCGTGCTTATATCGAAAACTATTAGGTAATTTCTAAAACTTGATTCGTTTCTGTGTCTTTTGGTGAAAAAATAAACACCATGAATTCTATTATATGGTTCTTTATTTCATGTTGCAATCACAGACACCTTTATCGATGTCCCTGTATTTGTCTTCCTTTTCTAGAAAATAAAAAAAAATTATAGTTTCTAATTATTATGTGAAATTAGAACATGTAAATAAATAGATAATCGTATAGTGGCAATTCTTTTTAAAATTGTTAATTTGAGAAAAGCACATTCTGACACATGTCTGAGATAACTAAATAAAAACAAACTCAAATTTAATAGGTAATGTTAACATTTTAATTTCTCTTCTACTTACTTAAAATTACTTTTATCATTAATTACAAATTTGCAAGAAAACATCATAATAATTATCTACATACATAAAAAAATTATTCGAACATATAATAAATCCTAGTTACATATATTAATTATTCTGTGCTCTCACCTGATAAAATATATTACAAATTAATTATTACTCACCCCTACCCTCATTGGAGACTGAAGATTATATATCATTTTCTAACTGAAATCGGTCCAAAAACAGATCAGAAAAATCAGCATACAAAAATGGCGAGTAGCTGAAGAGCGGACAACCTAGAGGTCTTTATCAGTCGCGGCCTTTTCTTCAACTGACCCCCAAAACCGTTAAAAAATTTCAGCAACGGAAAAACAGAGGTCAGAAAAAAACTCGAACAATTAACACCTTTCAGCTATATTATTGGTTAAAAGATGGTTGCTGGGCCGTTGCTATGGGGAATTCATGTCCCCTTAATGACCGAGAGGGTGGCAAGTAATTCTCCCTTCTGTGCACATGACCTTCAGTACTATACATACTGTTACAGGCCACACCTAATTGCCTACGGGAGACACGTTCATTTCTTCCCGGAAAACCGGTATGAAAAACCACAGGATTGATTTTCAGCACATATATATTTTAAGATATACAAAAAAAAAAAAAAAAAATAGATACACTTATAAATGTGCATGGAACCGAATTAATGTTGTATCGAAATTATGAAATCAGAAAATATATTTTTTTAGAGATAAAACAGTATATTAATCAAAATAATTGCAAAGTCGAGTTCCATGTCACACTAATAAATAATTGTTAAATTGTTATTCTCATGAAAATGTTATTCTAAAACTGACACAAGATGAAAATTTTAAAAATCAAGAATTTACTAGAAGACATTTGAAAAATCTTATAATTTACTAGATAGTGTTGAAAAAAAAGTCAATGTAATTTAGGAAATGTGGAATACTTGGAATTTTATTAGAAAATTCTGAAAGCGGGAAAGAGAGAGAAGAACGAGGAATTAATTAGAAAGAATTCAAAAATAGTAAAAGAGTTTCAAAATGTTTAAACAAGGGGAAAATAACAGTTCGTTAGGCCGATGAACTGTTAACAGTTCATCGGCCTGACGCTGATTTGTTAATTAGTTCGAAACGTAGCTACCCCTTTTAATACATTTTGATATATAAGAAGTTGTGTTTTTCCTGTTTGCGTCTTCAGCAAGTTTCTTGAAAGTTATAACATTTCAAATGATATTATAATTCCTTTAAAAGAAACGAAGAAATGTCTGTTTTCTAGAAAAAAAAAGTTTCCTGGAATTTAACTTTTTTTTTCAGTCTATGAAGTTTGTAAATGTTCTGGTAAACAATCAAATTTTGCCCTTTTCCTAGAAATATCCTAAGTAATTTTTTTTTCCTGGGAAATGTTGTTGTAAAAATGTTTATCTTTTAAAATATTTCGGGACATTATTTTCGGGAAAAATATTGCAACCTTTCTGATTCGAGAAAATGTTTTTCAAAACTGTCAATTCCTGAAGAGTAAAAAAAAAATATATTTTTCTCGAATTAAATGAAAGTAAAAATAAGTCTTCAAAGGGAAAAAAAAAAAGATTAAATATTTTCGACGGTGGTAGACAAAATACCTCCTTTTTCTTTACAATCTGTTGTTAACATGATTACAGCCTGCATGTACTCTGACGTATTCATTAAGCCAAGTTCATTTAACATCAAAAGAGACGGTGCTCGATTCAGTATAAAGAATTATTTTTTTACTTATAAAAGCTGCCCAGAAGAATTTTTGGGGGAAAATACCCGAGTAATAAAACCTTAACAGGAAAAAAAAAAAAAAAAACCTTTCTTCAGTCTTGATTCTTTATCTATACACTCTGTGGACGACAGCAGAGGGGGAAAATATTTTGCGCTAATGAATAACAACATTCCTGACTCGCCTCAAGAAGAAATAAAAAGGGAATAAAAAGGGAAAATAGAATTTGCCTCCACTTTACGCCAAGGGATAAAGAGAAGAAGAAATCAGAGCCAGCTATCGCCAATAACGCCCACAGGTAATAAACCCCGGCGGAAAAAAAAAATCGCCAAGATCAAATCAGTAGCCGCCAGAAGAAAAAGCCAACTGCTTCCGTTATTAGGCTCTGGAAAATCCCCACCTCTGAAAAAGGGGAGCCAAGAAGTTACCTATATAGAATCCAGCGGCGAAGACAAAAGGCCGTCAAGAAAGTCATCGAACTACCATTAGGTACAAAGGATGTGCCGCAAGAGAACGTGTACAATGGCAACGGCAGAAAAACCGGCGGGGGGTCATTAGCGGGGTGGTGATGTATGGCAGGAAGGCTCTTCTCTGAAGGAGGGGGGTCAACTTGGGGTAAGATTCTGGAAGTGAGAATTCGAAAAGAACGCGGCGGTGTGTTTTTTCGTTATCTCCGGCGTTCTGGAACGACAGGGGAGGAGAGAGAGTGTGTTTACAAGATATTACAGGGAAATGCTTGTTTTATCGTTAGTCGTGCTTGTGTACCACGGAATTTTTAGATGTAAGAGCGTTTTTGTGGCAATTATGTTCGGTTAATTGCGATAAATTCTACGGCGGCGCTGGGGGTGTCTTGGTTTTGCCGCTTGTTGACAAGTTTGGAGCGCTATTTAGGGAATTTTACCGCCTAGGTTTTCCTTCAGTCACGTTACAGAGATTTAAGCCTTCTTCTTCGCTTACCTTCGGTATGTATATCTTTTGAAGTCGCACTCTAATGAATTAGATTCAAACACAGTTCTAAATTAATAACACTGTTTATTTAAACATGACACATAAATATGCTCTTCAAAATAAATGAGGCGTACTACTAGTACGAGATAAATAAAATTTATGCCAGGCATATTTTTCCAGTATAGACACGTTGCAAGGACATACAGTTTGAAACACTCACAATACTTGAAAGTCAACCAGCAATGCTGCTACGTAAACTTTAGGCCACAGAACGCTAAATAGCTTACGTCTAACACAAACTGGACTGATGACATAAAAATGAATCACTGAAAAGAAATGTTTTATCGTGTGTCTTTCTTTTTTATTCACTTAAAAGTTCGATTCTTGTGAATCGAATCTTATGTAAACCTTACAACGTGATGTGAGTGTTTTCACTCATTCAGTGATACTTTTTGGATGATTTATAAGAATTTTATAAAATTCTTAATCACTTTATAGGACATACATAACATTTTTTTCTCGGAGTAAATTTTGCTAAAGGAAAAAAAAAATCAGAATTTTCACGCATTGTCAAAATTCCTGAAAAACAATTATTTATTCAGAAAATTAGAACTAAGGAACGTTGCTAAAATTTTTTCAGAGGTACCCTACTACGAATTTTAGTTTCAAAAGTGAAGCATGTTTGCTTTTTGATTCAGTCGATTCCGGTTAACTGGACCACCGGCTAATCGGACCAGCCGCTTATTCGAACCAAATCCTCCGGATCGAATCCCGTCTTGTAACATAAGGCAAGTTCGTTTAATTGGACCAGCCGGTTATTAGGACCAAAATGATCGAGTCCCGATGTGGTCCGATTAACCGGAATCGACTGTATATCTGCCGAATCAATAGGTCTGTTGCATTGCAAATACATACTTTCAGAGTACCCAGAAATGAATTAACCATTTGGCACTATATCGCCAAATTTGGCAATATATCACTAAATTTGGCAATATATCGCCAAATATGGCGATCAAAATAAGTCTTCAAATCCATCGCCAATTTGGCGATAACTCTTATATTTGGCGAGATTACCAGATACTCGTAAAATTCGTAAAAATATTAAAACAAAAAAAAAGCATTTGCTACTGATGAAGCTAAATATTATTGCCAACCCAACAAAAGTAATGAAAAAAAAATCTCAAAACGAGGTTTTTTTATAAGCACCAAGGTGTTAATGATTAAACATTTTTCTTTCTCTGGTAAACGTCGCCAAGGATTGCAATATTATTTGCTTTTCTTTTCTTCCTCTGGTAAACGTCGCGAAATATTGCTATATTGTTTTTTTCGCCATCTGGTAAACGTCGCCAAGGATTGCTGTAGTACTTGCAATTTCTCTTCATCTGGTATACGTCCCTAAGGATATATAACTTGTTTTGTTTTTGTTTTCCTTATATTAAACGTCACCAATATAGTGTTTTATTGCAAACATTGCATACCCAATAAAGAAAAAAAATGACATAGGTTTTTCAGTAGGACTCTACATTACTTGTTTTAGTGGAAATTTTGGCGAACTTGAAACAGGCAGAAGCGCAAATCTGTCGAAAGTAATAGCAACAGCACATTAATGAGATATTAAAAGCAAAATATGAAGGAAAAATAATAAATAAGGAAGTAGCAGGTCAAATGAATTTTTCGCAAACATTTACAAACGGCTATAAGATAAAATTCTGTATATTAAATGTCTAAGATCATGTCTGCTGAAGCTAACTTGTTAAAATGTCTCTCGCAGTACTTACGTAATGTATGTCAGCGACTTGTGATTACACATTTTGGCTTCCCTTGCCACCGGGTAATCCATTCTGCAAGGAAAAAGAGCAACGTATAGAACATCGACAAGAAGCCATAAACTGTGCTCGGCTGCACATAGGATGTGTCGAAACAGTTAAACGGGGGGAGGGGGGGGGGCAAGCAAGCAGAGGGATGTATCCTAAAGCACGCCATTACAAACCCAGATCTCGCCTAATGGGTGCCGTATCTGCCTGGAGATTTTTATGTACCGTGGAAAAAACATTCTTTATATTTAAATCATTTCTGTAAAAAGAAACCGCTAACCTCTGACACGTTTGTAAGGGAGGAGAATCCACGAGGGTGTTTTAAAACGTATCATTGAGATAGAAGAACGGCAACGAACACACATAGCGGCTTGAAGTCGTAAACATTAATTTGACACGTAGGAATGCAGAGTTTGCGGGGAGGATTTTAACCGCCTTAGGCATACGTATGAACGTACATTATACGCGGACATCGCTAACCCGTATAACGTGCGCACAGGTGCCAAGAAAAAGTCTTATCTCGTTCGCTATTGGTTAATTCATTTCTAAGAAAAAAATAGTTTACAGAATCAGTTGACTCTGTTTGCATCTCGAGGGTGTTAATACTCTAATGCATATTCGAGGAGACTCCAATGGGTATTCTTAAAAGGATATGCATTTTAAGTTAACTCTTAACTCACGTTTCAACAGTCCGATGTGGACCAGGGCCGGCGGTACCCATCTCCGCTTTCGTAACCGTGGGCTTGGGGTGCCATACAGCGTATGTCTCTGTCAGGTGGTCAACCTGACGTGGGACCCCCAGAGTTTAGTTCGCAAGCATGCTTGGTCCTCATTTTATCGACCCACTCAAGGGATGAAAGGCTGAGTCGACCTTGCCCAGTCACAGGGTTAAACCCTGGACCTGTGGGATGGCAGCTTGACTCTTTTAACCACTATGCCACCGGGCTTATCATTTTAAGTTAGCGAGTGTTATTATTAAACCAGAAAAATTTGAGATGAAAATTCTGGACAAATTAGACTAATATTTTTTGGGTTGTTATGTGTATAAATAAAGACCTGTTCACACTGCATCCGGAGCGTTGCGTTGCATTACATTACTATGTTGGCTCCGAAATAGTTGATGTGACCTGTGATTGGTTTGATGTATCACATGGTCATTATTGAATTGAATTTTGCAATTGGTTTAAATTTTTACTCTGACGTTAATTAGCGTTCCGGATTCATGTGCACGGGCCGTTAGAGTTTCCAGAATCTGTTGACTCCTAGATTGTGTCATATGCATGTTAAGTTAGGGTGTACTATTATTATTATTATTATTATATGAGAAATATCAGCTGAAAATTCTGGTGAAGTTGGACTATTATTTATTAGTTGTTATGTCCATAAGTGTGGTTTCAAATGCCATTTTGTTGTTGTTTCTAGTGTCCTCTGGCCGGAAGTTCCAGATCAGGTCCATATAGGCTTCGGGCTTATGTGTGCGGCTCCTGTTTATATATACCCACTAGGGTCGGAGTCCGTCTTAGCTAGTTGAAACCTCAACTTTGGCTGGCCACCCCCAGGGGCGACATCTGGGAGATCGTACCCTTTTCCACCCTCTCTGACCTCATAGAGGGACTTTCCGATCTACAGATTTAACTTGCCCATATCCGGCTTAGACATATCCGGCTTTTTAATTGCGCGTGTCAGAATTCGATCTGAGTACCCTCAGCACTGCAAGGCGCGCTACCACAAGGCTACCTCGAGACCCACATTTTGTTATTGTATCTGTGTCAATTTATATTAACCTTTAGCTTACGGGGCCCATTTTTCAGATTCCCTCTTTAATTTTTCCCTTTTTCCCTTTCAAAGGGGGTAGAACGGGAAATTTCATACCGCCTTTGTAAGAACGGCCATTATGGGGGTTATATATATATTTATATATATATATATATATATGTATATATATATATATGTATATATATATATATATGTATATATATATATTTATATATATATATATATATATATATATATATATATGTATATATATATATATATGTATATATATATATTTATATATATATATATATATGTATATATATATATATATATGTATATATATATATATATGTATATATATATATGTATATATATATATAGCCCGTATTCTTGGGATACATTCTATCCCACCCCGTAAGGAAAAGGTTAAAACTTTATCAGATTAACATAGAGGTTTAGTCAAAGATACATATTGATCCACTCATTAATTATTCATGTGTAGAAATGCGTTTAGACTGATGGGACAAATCGAGTCATAATGATTCCATATACTTAAGGGGACGATGGACCTTAAAAAAAGAAAATATCGACCAAAAAATCAATTTTTATTTTATTCTCATAGTGTTTCCCAAACTTCATAGTATCTTATGCGAAAAATGGTATGCAAATATCTTGTTTTATAATGAAGTTATTAACATTTAAAATTCGTAAACAAACCCCTCGATGTCACTCAAATTTCGGTAAAATTTTAAACAATGGTGTGTCAAGAAAAATCTAAAAGTTAGTTTTTAACATAATATATATTATTTAATGATAATTCTACTTAAATATGATGTAAGTTTGAGCAAATTTTTATATATTTGCTAATTAGAGGAATTTTGGAGCTTCTCATAAGTGAGTAAGAAAAAAAGTTTATATGCCTTTTTCTCAAAGCAAATTTTTTCATGTGTTTTTAATGTCTTCAAAAGGCTTCTTGAGACTCATTTTTTGGTCAAAATTTTATGATATTTCAAAGAGACCTTCGTGGAACATGTTTTAACAAATCTTTTTATCTTTTGTAGTATGCGAGTTTATTAAGTACTGTCGACAAGCTTCAATATATTTTCCTTTATCACTATATTGTTACGAATTTTACGAATCTATGGTAATCTCGCCAAATATGAGAGTTATCGCCAAATTGGCGATGGATTTGGTAACTTATTTTGGTCGCCAAATTTGAGGTTCGATAGGATTGAATAAAATCTCTTCAGGAAGTGCACACAAAATACAATTTATTATTCTGCAAATTCTTCAGGCGCATACACAAATTCAAACAGAAAACACGTAACAACTGTCTTCTATACAGCAGAAAACTCTAAAAATGCAAGTCAGGATAACAGAGTCTTCAATACAATACACGCCTAACGCACTTTCAATACATTCAATTCTCAGCAGAAAAGAACACTGAGTTCCAATGCCAATGTCAGTTATATTTATAGACTTCCAAAAGGCCTTCTATCAGTCAACCAGCTAGATATCACTAGAAGATTCCAGAAAGGTCTAGAAGGTTGGCGACCATTTGGTGCCATATCGCTAAATTTAGTGATATATCGCCAAATTTGGCGACCAAAATAAGTTACCAAATCCATCGTCAATTTGGCAATAACTCTCATATTTGGCGAGATTACCACAGATTCGTAAATTTCGTAACAATATAGTGATAAAGGAAATTTTGCTGAAAATTCTATAATATTTAAAAAATATGTATAAAAAATTAACTTACCATCATATTATAAAATTGATACCCAGATTTGTTCCTATGTTATTAGTCGATAATATGAAACAGATATTTAATTGAAATATTCAAATTTGTGACGTATGGAGCATTTTTAAAAGTATTTGAAAATTTTAAAAATTAAGTTTTAAAAAAATTTTAAAATAAAATTTTACAATTTATTTTTTTATTTTTTTTTTTTTTGGGGGGGGGGGTATTTCAAAGAGTCATGTTATGATGTATGTTAATACAAAATTTCTTGACTAAACGACAAAAATTAAGACAAAACATTTTTTAAGTACACCGTCCCCTTAAAATCTAACGAACCGCAACTCTGTGCAGGAGTTCTATTTCTGGGCGTCGTGCTGCAAACGGAAGACTGTCAACTCACGGCATAACGCTTCCGTAGAAGGTGACACGTTCTCGGCTTAATCACAAAGACGGGTGAAATAACACACATCAACAAGTTCCGTCAAAACGTGCACCTGTTAAGGCAAAATTGCCCACCCTCTTGGGAGGTTGGGGGAGAAAAGACAGTCCATCAAATTACCAAGAATGACCCCGAAATCAGGGCAGCGCCCCGAGAAATTTCCCCGCAAATTACTCCAAGGCCTTATCGGGACGTTTCCCACCCAAGTGCCGTCCCTGTTTATTAGCGTTCAGCGAGCGGAGCGTAGAAAAATAGTTCCCGCTTCCTGTCAAAGACGAATCGATGTCCTGCCACGTGTAATCGCACGTCTTGTCTCATTTGACAAGGTTTTAGCTTCGTAATTTGGAAATAACTCTGCAAAAACCCCTCCCTTGCAAAGCTCTTGGTTCAGTAGAACGGTGGATGCAGGGGGAAGGTGGGCTTTGCCCAAGGGGCATTGCTGCCTCGGTGAAGTTGTAGTGATATTCAGTGTCAAGTTCCATTTAAGGCGACTGGTCTTTTATTGAGAGAACTTTTAAGCTGAAGACTTTTTTTAAAAGTATTTTTGAGTTGCTCTTCTTTTTAAGTATTAGTTTTTTTAGGAAGAAAAAGCAATAGAAGCTTTTAGTACCCTGAGAAAAAAAAAAATTGCTTTGTGATGAAATGTTAAATAAGAACGAAATATTATCGTTACTTTTCGATTAAGGCTGCTGTGTACTAACCCTATTATAGCGCATATAGATTGGTGCAGAGTTCTCTGCCTGCAGACCCCCGACTCCTGTCATCACATTAGTCACGATAACATTAGACACGGTATTTAGAACCACCCCCATTCCCGCCCCCAAGGTTTCTTTGATGTGGTGTCTCCCCCGACCCCGCTCGACACCATTTGACCCGCTGACCCCCCACCCTTTCTTTGATGGACCGCCAGAGGAGGCGATCCACGCATAGTACAGAGTACAGAGTGAACATAAATCACTGGATTCCCCAAGGCACAGGCAGAGAACTCTGCACCAATCTATATGCATCATTAGATTCGCTCACCTCGATGTTAACCTATGGAGAAAATGTGTCCAAGGATTGACTACTTGGATTGAAAGAATAAATTTTTTTAAACTGTACTCCGTAATAGACAAAGAAATTTTACACCTTGGGGCATTTTCGCTTTAAAAAATGCAAATATTTTAAAATTTAAATTTTTCGTAGAAAAAATCTGGTATAGTGTATTTTAAACGCTCCTAAATTCCTTTGGTCGACAAAATTTATAAAATGAATCATGTTGAAAAGGTGCAGAAAAGTTCAGTCTATCTGAAAATACCTTTTTTTATTATTGTCAGCATTTATGTAGCTGTAAATAGTAGACACATTTTCTCCATAGGTTAACACTGAGGAGAGCGAATCCAATAAGGTTAGTACACAGCAGAATTAACGGATCACCACTTGGCGCGAAATGTAAATGTTGGAACAAAATAAGAGATGTAGAAAATTGTTTGGATTTAATAAAAGAATGGCTATTTTATTTTTTAAAAATGCAAAACACAAAGACATACAGAAATTCAGTAGCAAGAAAAATTTTAAATGGATTTTTCTACTTTAATTACAGATGACAGAGGAAGCATAAAGCTGCCAATTTCGTTTAACATTGCTGAAAACATGTGCGTCTTCTCGTGCAATCAACGCCACGTGAATTCGTTTAGGTGCGAATCTAGATGGTAACGCGCAGTGCCGCGCTGACGTTTATTTCGTCATTTTGCACCGATATTCACCCGCTTATTCTCAAAAAGTCTTTGAATAGCTATTCGTGACGTCAAATATACATATTTTAACCTTTTCCTTACGGGGTGGGATAGAATGTATCCCAAGAATACGGACCCAAGAAAGAATATATATATGTACAAATATATATATATATATATATATATATATATATATATATATATATATGTATATAATATATATATATATATATATACATATATATATATATATATATATATATATATATATATACATATATATATACATATATATATATATATATATATACATATATATATATATATATAAATATATATACATATACATATATATATATACATATATATATATATATATATATATATATATATATATATATATATAAATATATATATAACCCCCATAATGGCCGTTCTTACAAAGACGGTATGAAATTTCCCGTTCTACCCCCTTTGAAAGGGAAAAAGGGAAAAATTAAAGAGGGAATCTGAAAAATGGGCCCCGTAAGCTAAAGGTTAACACATTTGGCGATTTGGCTCACAATTATGTCTGACGCTCCGAAAAGCATTGGCACATCCAGGATTCTTTCTTGGGGGGGGGGGGGCCGAGATGAATCTATAAAATATTTATAATGCATAGGGGGGGGCCGAGATGAATCTATAAAATATTTATAATGCATAGGGGGGGGGCGAGATGAATCCATAAAATATTTATAATGCATAGGGGGGGGCCGAGATGAATCTATAAAATATTTATAATGCATAGAGGGGTGCCGAGATGAATCTATAAAATATTTATAATGCATAGGGGGGGGGGCGAGATGAATCTATAAAATATTTATAATGCATAGGGGGGGGCCGAGATGAATCTGTAAAATATTTATAATGCATAGGTGGGGGGGGCGAGATGAACAGATAAAAATATTTATAATGCAAAATCAATATTCATAATACAATTTCTATTTCTTTGGGGGGGCAGGGCCCCTTGTGCTCCCCCCCCCCCGCCTTGGTGAGCCACTGCCGAAAAGTACCATATTATCAAAACACTATCTTGTAAGAATCTAAAAATAAAATTTCGCTATTACTATTTTCTATAAAATATCAAATTAAATGCATAGTTTATGGAATAGTTTCAAAGCGTTCATCAAAAGCAAAGATAAATGAAGTAATTTATTAAAGTTGTAATTTTTAGTAAATTATAGTAATATGAATGATTTCCACTTAGAAATATGGTTATTTATTTTGTATTCGTTTGTAATTATTTAATCAATATACATGTTAATATTTTTTATGAAATGTAACAAATTTAAATAATTTTCTACCAAAAATATTTTTTTAGTTCTATATTTATTATTTATAAAGTGTAGATAATATCGGTATTTGCCTGAAATTAATTTCCTACACTTTGTAAATTTTAATAAATAATTTGTTATATTTATTATATTTTACCCAAATCATAAATCACTACCTACGATATGTTCTAAATTTGCATAAAACTTTATAACTTTTTTCCAATTGAGGGAGAAAGGTGCGAGGCTTTGCGAAAAGTTTTGCAGGGCTAACGATAGTATAAAAATTGAATGATAGTAACTCAAATATAAGACTGATAACTGAAATATAAGACGCTCTAAAACTGGTTCATTTATAACCTAAAACTTCGACTTATGCAAAATGGAAAGTACACTGCATTTATCGTAACCAGTTATTTCTCGTAAATTCTATCAAAAATTTATGCATTTGTTCTTTGTTGCATGCGTAATATATACATGCCGACTGGGAAATAATTAGCCTGTAATCCAGGGAAATAACAAAGCGCAAGCGAACTATTCATCAAATACAAGTGAGAAACAAAGCAACCATTTCTTTTTCTCTTTTTTCCACATCCAGCACGCTAATGTGTTCATCTCAAAGTTAATTTATTTATTAATAAAAGTTAATTAAACGCACTATTTGCTTTGACGTGCACCACGTCATTAATTATGTCTTCGGTTATTTGTTGCATGTACGAAGTGGAAAGCGTAAATTAAAACACCCGCCATTTTGCATGGTTCAGCTGCGGGAACCGTAACCCTTAGCAAAAGCTGATTACACAGCCCACTAAATAAAGTAATTGCCTCCCCCTTCGCACTGCTACACCACGCCGAAGTAATCGATACTTTCTGAATACAAATCCTTATGCGCAAAAATCTTTCAAAATTTTTACGGTGAGAAATTTTGATTAAGGAAAAAAAAAGGGAAAAAAAAATTTATGTGTCAAGCCTGTGGGTTAGGGAGAGGGAAACTTATAGAAGCCCAAAAACCGCCTAAGGAAATTAGCCATATTACCGCAGAATAAACAAGAAAATAAACTCTTCTCACGCCTCTTAACACCCCCATCCCCCCCCCACCCACGCGCAGGGAAGAATTAAATAAAAAACTAATTTACACTCAAACGAATGTCGCGACCATCTGTCATCAGAACCGCGGGCTAAAAGTCGGGGGAAAAAAGTTGCAACTTCAAAGACATGCAAAAGGAGAAAATTAAAACGGCTAAAGCTAAAAGCAAGGGGGGGAAAAGTCATAAAAAAAATCCCTCACCCTTTTCCTACCTAATAACGTGGCAGAAGAGTATCCAATAATATCGCGGAGCTGACGAAAAATTAAGTTCCCTACCCCAGGGACCCCCCAGGGCTCAAACATGCTACCGTACCCCTTTAATACACACGACAAAGTACATAGACGACTATAAAATGAGGTTTTATTAGAAAAGATGGATGCCGGATTTTTTCCCTTTTATTTTTCCCCAAGGTTTCTCCCTAAATGGGGAAATTCTCGTAAGCATTTATTAATTTCTTTTTAGATAGGAATTGCCATAGGTTAAGTAATGTGTTGACGGATTTTTAAATTTAATTTTAATTACCGCAATTATGTCATGTTTGAGTGTATAAAAAAAAGAACTTTAAAAAAAAAGGGTAACGCTTTTATCTTTAAGGAATTCTGTCTCAATCTAAGATCGTGCATATTAAGTGTAATATGGCCTAAAGGCAAGGTTTTTTGTTTTTTTTTACTCGGAGAATGTCGTTTTTGTCTCTTAATTTAAGAGATTAGCATACCACTTATGTCATCTCTGTATAACCTGTCACCAGGCTTTTTATGCCTGAAATTAACTGGACATTTATCGACCCATTTTTAATCTCGTCGTATGTCAAATAAAGTTACTGTGCAAGGCAGTGTTTAGGGTTATATCGCTTTATTTATTTAAGCAGGTGCACGCGTCTATAGGAAAATTTCTGTGGCGTTGCTGAAAAATTAATAGGAAGACCAAAGCAAAACTACTGATAAAAATTATCTCACAACCAAAGCAGCAATCTAATTCTCTAACTCAGTGGGTTATTTAATTTAACCTTTTGTTAATCAGGGATCACTTGCCAAAAAAAAAATTGTTGGGGACCCTCTGTCAACCAACTCTTTTAGAAGCAAATATGGGTTTCCTTTTCTGAATAAACAAATTATTTGTGATAAGCGACTTTAATAAAAAAAAATGTCACAAATAAACTTAATATTGGATTGAGGAATAATTCATAACCCTTTTTTTTAATTTAAAAATGCATTCAGAAATAAAACGTATTGGTAAAATGTTTTACGTTGTTTGAAGGAGAATGTTTTGCTCTACAAGAGAGTGTGTTTTGATTTGTTAGATTTTTTATCATTTTGCGTATTTTCAGGTCATTATAATGCTCAGTTTTGTTCACTTAACATTCCATTTTAATAATCTGAAAATAAACAAAAATAAAAAATAAAAACTAGAAAATCAAAACACACTATCGTGTAGAGCAAAACATTCTCTTTCAAACAACATAAAAATTAATATTGGGTTGAGGCATTTTTTTCATGAGTGTTTTTTTTTTCAAATTTAAAAATACATGCAAAAATAGAACGTATTGGCAAAATTTTGTATGTTGTTTGAAAGGAATGTTTTGCTCTACAAGAGACCGCGTTTTAATTTGTTAGTTTTTTTTTTTTTGCTTATTTTCGGGTCATTATAATGCTCAGTTTTGTTCACTTGACATTCCATTTTAATAATCTGAAAATACACAAAAATAAAAAATAAAAACTAGCAAATCAAAACATGCTATCTTGTAGAGCAAAACATTCTCTTTCAAACAATATAAAACTTAATATTGGGTTGAGGCGTTTTTTTTTTCAAATTTAAAAATGCATGCAGAAATAAAACATATTGGTAAAATGTTTTATGTTGTTTGAAACAGAATATTTTGCTCTACAAGAATGTGTGTTTTGGTTTGTTACTTTTTTTTGCGTATTTTCAGGTCATTATAATGCTCAGTTTTGTTCACTTGATATTCCATTTTAAGAATATGAAAATAAACAAAAATAAAATTAAAAAACTAGCAAATCAAAACATGCTATCTTGGAGAGCAAAACATTCTCTTTCAAACAACATAAAAATTAATATTGGGTTGAGGCATTTTTTCATGAGTGTTTTTTTTTTTCAAATTTAAAAATACATGCAAAAATAGAACGTATTGGCAAAATTTTGTATGTTGTTTGAAAGGAATGTTTTGCTCTACAAGAGACTGCGTTTTAATTTGTTAGTTTTTTTTTTGCTTATTTTCGGGTCATTATAATGCTCAGTTTTGTTCACTTGACATTCCATTTTAATAATCTGAAAATACACAAAAATAAAAAATAAAAACTAGCAAATCAAAACATGCTATCTTGTAGAGCAAAACATTCTTTTTCAAACAATATAAAACTTAATATTGGGTTGAGGCGTTTTTTTTTTCAAATTTAAAAATGCATGCAGAAATAAAACGTATTGGTAAAACGTTTTATGTCGTTTGAAAGAGAATGTTTTGCTCTACAAGAGTGTGTGTTTTGGTTTGTTAGTTTTTTTTCGTATTTTCAGGTCATTATAATGCTCAGTTTTGTTCACTTGATATTCCATTTTAAGAATATGAAAATACACAAAAATAAAATTAAAAAACTAGCAAATCAAAACATGCTCTCTTGGAGAAGAAAACATTCTCTTTCAAATAACATAAAATATTTTGCCCAACGCGTTTTATTTCTGCATGTATTTTTAAATTTAAAAATAAACGCTCATGAATTATTCCTCAACCAAATAACAATAAAAAATTTAACGTAAAAGATTAACGTAAAAGAACGTAAAGCAAAACGTTACACGTTTAACGTAAAAGATAACGTAACAAATTTTACGTAAACGTTTAAAGTAAACTTAGATGCAAACGTCAAAGCTTATGGAAATTTAAAAATGAATAACATTTTTGAGCTCTCATATGCTTTACTAGCTGTAATATATTTGTGACGCGCTGCTAGTCGGTGTCACAGAAAATGTTAGGGATTTTTACGCATAACAGGGATTTTTTTCGCACTCTAGACGCCAAGAAAATGGAAGAAATTCAAGAACCAAAAAATCCGTAATAAAAAAAATAAAGTAAATTTGTACCCAATTTTATAAAATTATTAAATTTTTGGTCGGTTTGAAACGATGGAATCAGTTCCCTATTTACCACTGTTGACTGCGCTGACCACTCATTGGGTTCTCCCGGACATACACTGGCTAAGAACCACTGCTCTAAATTCAGTTTTCAAAGCAGACTATTTTATAAATATGCGAGTTTTTATACATCCGATACGCCCACAAAAACTACAGTTTCTACAAACCGTTTATTAAACTGTCTGCAAAAGGATGATGCGGTCATTGAAGTATTAGAACTCGCAGATTAATAAAATCGTCTGCGGTTAGGACCACACGAAATCCTAGTTGTACTTTTCGACGAGGTAACTGCAGGGAATGTGTGTTTGCGTGTGTGTGGAAGGGGGGGAGTACTCTCATTTTAGGGGGCAACGGGACTATCTGGCCTTCTTTTTGAAATGAAGGGGAAAAAGTCAGTTTCAGAGTTTCCGCCAACCTCAATGGCCTTCTGCAAGATCTATGGATGACTAATAAGTCATCACGAAACTGCACGACGAATATTTGTGATGCATTTTAAAGTCATGAATTTAAGAACCCTTACTGAGCCTTAAAAAGAAAGTAGCCACCAATACGCCACAAAATTGCACATCTCTCTATTCTAAAAAAAGGTAACTCCCGCTGCCGCTGTCAAAAGCTTGTCACGCTATCTCCTCCGAAACCGCTGGGGGTATGGGGTCGAGAGCGACACCAATGGATGCAGAAAAATGGGGGGACCAAAGTAAGACATGTCTCACCTTCGTCGGACGTTTTTTTTATTTTATGTTTTGTGAGAAAATGTTGACTTTTCCATCTTTAGATTACGATAACTCGCCAAAAAATGAGCGTAGAATTTTGATCTTTTTACAATCTAAGACTACAGACATTTATTTCTCTTTCAAAATATACCTCATTTGTTTAAAAATATTTTAAAACAGACTAATATTTTCATCAAAAAATGAAACGCAGTTTTTCAAGAAATATCGTCCCCTATGTGGATGTAATATCGATGCTCCTCGAGTTTTTATCTTACAAAGAAAATATTTACATCGTCTGGAAGCAGAAAGCTTTCTTATTTTCATAAACCTCATTTCAAGTCCATATCTTAAATTTTCGATTTTGAATTGAATTTTAAAGCTGATAATTCAACAGTGATGAAACGCCCTTCGCATTAAGGGTGACAACAGTAAATGGATGGAAGCTGTTACATTGCCCGAGAATCACCCCTATGTATCTCGCTATTAGCCATAACAGAGGAGCGAGCGTAGTGAGCCTAGGGGTGAAGCCCCTGGTGTTATAAATAAACCTAAGAATTTTGTGAAAGTCAAGAATTTTAAATCTTTTTCTGAGCTTAGAAAAAGCTATTAGTCACCAAGAAGTCATTGAATTCGTGTAAATACTTCTAACAATCTTATGAAAGTCGTACATTTAAGAAATTTGTTATCAGAATACCCAAAATATATGATCCGTAGTGACGTATGTATCAAGAAACTTCACGTTCTGTGAAAAAATTTTAATAACCAAGCGAAAGCCATTACACTGCGAGTGTTTCGCTGAAATACGATCAGATGAGACCAATATGACATCCGAAAGTTTGTCGCGATGTAAACAATAAAGTAATAAAAGGCATGTATTTGAGAGTTTTTTCCGACGTAAAACTAGATTTTACCAGTGTGTCCTGGTATGGCATAAGTAATAAATAATTATCAAAATTCAATATAATAAAATAAATGAAATTAAGATTTTTTTATTTATACATCAAGGCATGTTTTAAGTTCAGGGACTGTCCTCCTTAACAGGGATGGCCATAAAGGTTGGTTGATCGAGAAACGTTTTCGATCACACGTTGGTATTTTATATTTTCGATTTTAGTTATACAATCCTAGGTTTTCTATAACTTCTTGTCTAGATTAAATATTTGAAGGGATTATTTTGACTGTACTTAATCAGATCAGAATACACAATTGCATTGAACACCTGTCAAACTATATGAAAGTTAAGTTATAGAATATTAAAAAATGAGGCATCCTACGGTCACTTTGAATATTTACTCTGATCTTTTTCCCTATTCTTAACTTTCCCTCCAACCTTTTCTAAATTCTAAATTAGAATAGCCCGATGCTTCTGGTACTGACTTGTCATTCTTTGATGGACCGATCTCAACACTACCTCACTGACCTCTGCTGAATCATTAGCTACCGTGTATTCTTTTATTAATTCTGTCACCCTAAATAGTTGTCATATATATATATATATATATATATATATATATATATATATATATATATATATAACGTTTGACAAGGTGCTTACACTGCGTACCCATTATCTAATTAATTAATCTAAAAGAAGTCATAAAAGTAGGCTTGTGGCAAAAACTAATACTTAAATTACAACCAAGACTTTATTAACATTAATTAAATTCAAATCAATCCACTAAGCCATCATCTCAATTCCCGCGACGTGCGACCGTCCTCTCTGAATATAATCCGCAATCTATTCTTTGTTCGTTTTCGCGCTCTGCAAATTACGCGGGCGAAGCATCGTGGGTCAGCCATAACGCGCTTTCGAACATTCGATGATTGCGTAGTCCGAGCGCGTGCTGGGCAATTAATCATTGCTGACCTCGGTCTTCTGAACTCTCGGCTGCAAAAAAAACCTACTTCCTGAATTGGAAAACATTAAAATTTCTAATGGTATATTACTGTTTAACGCTAACTTGCCTAATTTTAAACCAATTAAATTTAGTTAATTATAATTGACGTACCTAGCATTACATATATATGTATGTGTGTGTTTGTGTGTGTATTTAAACTTTCAACGTCAACACTTTTTCTTTAATCTTTAGAACGGAAGCATTGCAACATAAAATTATCCTTACAGAGGATATGGAACTCTGCTCTCCGGAGCCTCGTTAATGTACTATGTTAATATTAAAAATTACAAGATAAAAAGAACTTTTTATATACCATGTTTTTAAATTTTCTGTTGAATCATATAAACTTGACAATTCTATATAGTAATAAATACTTTTTAAAATTTTTTGATGAATTATCCCATCAACTTGAAAGAAAATGAAGTTAATTGGAAGTTAACTTGCGTTTAGCGTTTTGTTTCCGTCCCGGCCGATAGATGGCTGAACCATTCTACAAAACAAAATTAACTGATAATGAATTTAATTCTGCTTAAAGATGGCTAAAAGTATTAAAATAATGCATTGTCATCGTGTTCTGAGCTATTCTAACAGTTTCAAATGACTAGCTAGTCGGGAAGTTAGTTAAAAATCGATTGCAAGATTTGTACTGGACAAACACACATACACAAACAAGAAAACGAGTTAATAAAAACATTCTTAAAAAAGACATTATAAGACTATTGGCTATCGAATTCCACCTTATAAATTCGTATTTTAAGTCGGAATTTTCAACTAGTCCGTTATAGGACAAATTTATTGTAGGCTTTCAGACGTACAGTTTTCTTTTTAAGCATGAAAGTCGATCGCACGAGTTTATCAGAACCTGAAAGTCAATATGGGTGTTTTCAGAGCGTGAAAACGATAGCAGAGGTGTTTTTAACGCATGAAAGCTGATCGCACTGGTTCATTAGATTATAATACATAGAACCCGAGAGTCGATTGTTGAGGGTATTTTCGGGCATGAAAATCGATCGCACATCTGTTTCCAGAGCTGGAAAGTCGATCGCAGAGATATTTTAAAGTCAATCGTAGCAATTTACAAATTGATCCACCCTTAATCTTCAATGCATGACACATGTGCTATTGAATTACGCTATGCAACAGAAGTTTTAGATCTTTGTATTCTTGAAAGTAAATACTCTAAAAAAGTTTACTTTAACTTAAGTGTATTAACCCTATTCGATTCGCTCATCATAATGTTGATCTATGGAGAAAATGTCTCCAAGGATTACCGACTTGGATTTAAAGATTTTTTTAAAAGACTTTTTTACTCCGTAATAGAGAAAAATATTCTACTCTTTGGAACATTTTTTAATACAAATAATATTTTAAAATTTAAATTTTTCAAAAAAAACTGGTATAGTGTGTTTTAAACACTCGTAAATTTTTTTGGTGGATATAATTTATAAAAAGAATCCTGTTGTAAGTAGCCAAAAAGTTCAGGCTATCTGAAAATGCCATTTTTATTGGATCATCAGAATTTATGGAATAGTAGACACATTTTCTCCTTATGTAAACTTTGAGGTGAGAGAATTCAATAGGGTTATTACACAGCAGTCTTAACCCTTCAGTGGGCGCGTCAATTTTTGGAACACCAGACGGCGCGCGTGGCACAAAGTGCAACGTCTCTTTCAACCTTGATTTTTCCTTTTGTAATAAACTTTTTTTTTTCAAAATGAAAATAATAATTCTTCGTTTTATGACAAGACTAGCTGAAAACCCGCGCTTCGCTACGGAGTACATTCAAATTAAATACAACGGTCAATGTATGTAATTAATGCCAAAAAAATAAATATATATATTTATAATAAATGCGATGATCAATGTATACAATTGATGTAAAATAAATATATATATATATATTTATAAAAAAATCGTAAGGGATATTTATTTGTTTTTGATAATATCCAATCGTCTGCTGCATTAGAAAGAAAAAAAATATGTCTATTTAGTTGTTATGCACGTGACGATAAATTTATTTAAATTATCAGAAAAAGAAATCACGTGATCAACATTTAATAAATTAAATTCTAAAAATTAATCTTTAAAAATTCACCAAAAATCAGAAAATGGAGGTAAAGATTCGAAAAAGATCTCATTTTAAAGGAATTTTTATGATCTTTCTCGTGATATAAATTTTATAACCCTCAATGTATTAATTTAAATGCAAACGTAAAAAAAGTTTAAAAAACAGATTAAAAATTTAATTAAAAAAAATCTAAGAAGAATTTTTGAAAAATCTTTCTTAGTGCACCCCTACACTATTAGAAGAATCGCCATGCAAAATGTCAGCCCTTTAGGTCCAGCGGTTTGGTCTGTGCGTTGTATGTCAGTCAGTCAGTCAGTCAGTGAATGAATGAGTCAGTTACGGAACTGTTTTATATATATAGATATAAAATGTTGATATATTTAAATGCCAAAGAATGCAGATACAATCACCTTATTTCAAAACTGTCCGGTTTATTGGATGTAATCACAACTTCCGAATGGATTCCTGTTATGTCCAAAAACCTGAAAAACAATGATATTGTCCATCTTCGTGTTATGCGGGATATCGTGCAATAGCTGCACATTTGATCGACTACATCAACTCCTGATTTTGTCGTATTTTATCCAGTATAATCGCTGGTTTACCACGGTTAAATCACGACTAACGATGAATGGAAATGAATGCAAGGGTCAGAAAATCGGACCTGCATTAGACAGGGTGTAGTTATAAATAGAAACTGCTTAGAACATTCAAACTTTACATGTAAAAACAAACCATTCAAAATTACGAAAATGTTGCACTTTGTATACGGGCGCCCCCGATGAAGGGTTAATTAAACTTCTATATTTTATTTATTTATTTATTTATTTACTAGAAGGTAACCCGTCATTTTGACGTCATAATGGAAAAAGTATATGAAAGTTACAAAATATCCCGAATTATCTAACAATATTGCATTTAATCCACACCTTGTAAAAGCAAACCCTTTCATTATTTTTTATTTATTTAGTTTTTCATGCGATTGGAGAAGTAGACTGCCATCCAACCCGTCATTTTGACGTCATAATACTAATAATGATGTCACAATGGAAAAAGTATATGAAAGTTAAAAAATATCCCGAATTATCTAACAATATTGCATTTAATCCACACCTTGTAAAAGCAAACCCTTTCATTATTTTTATTTATTTAGTTTTTCATGCGATTGGAGTAGTAGACTGCCATCCAACCCGTCATTTTGACGTCATAATACTAATAATGACGTCATAATGGAAAAAGTATATGAAAGTTAAAAATATCCCGAATTATCTAACAATATTGCATTTAATCCACACCTTGTAAAAGCAAACCCTTTTATTATTTTTTATTTATTTAGTTTTTCATGCGATTAGAGTAGTAGACTGCCATCCATTTTTTTACAGCTCACTACGCGATATGAATACTTGAGCTACTTGATTCATTCACATTCAAGTTTGTTTACTTTCAGAATTCATCGCAAAAGTAAACAGATTTTTAAAAACTGTTAAATATACAGCTAAAAACATCCATTTATTTTTTAGTTCTGAATGTTTTATAGAAAAATAGGCTGAAAAAACGTGATTTGATGGAGAAGATATTAGTTTTTAGGTAAGAAAAAATTCTGATCCACATCTGAAATTGAAATTAAAACTAACCGGCCGTTTGTTTACTGAGGGCTTCAATTGAAAGATGAGTACAGCCCGGAGGTGTTATACAGAGACAACGGCTATTATATATATAATTTTGTAAGTATTAGCGATAAAGTCTCTAATTTGTATGCACCAAATTTGCCATCTGATAGATTCGCTAACGGCACTTCTGCTACCTGATTTTGTCATCGATACAACGCGAACCTTGCGTGTTCTTTGTAACCACCGAATGCCGACCTTCGTTCCCGCACATCGCTTCAGGTTTCAAATTCCTTGCTCAAACAATCACGACCGCTTCATAAATTACGCATAAATTCCATTGTTACCTCACCGTACGTGTGACCGGTAGTTTTCTGCTTTCTTCTTTTTCCACCCTTAGCCGCGGCTGATACCCGAGATCCTTGAAGTCGGAATATCAGTGACGGCCCGACCTTGACATGTGCCGGTCAGAAATCACTGGGGCAAATAACTGGCCCCGATAAAACTGGGCTGGTCTACCCCACACTTATTCCTTCTTCCATTAACAGACTTTAACCCGGCTCATTGAAGCATAACGTGGGCATATTCGCTCTTGGGGAAAACAGATGACTAGAAATAATTATACACTTTTTTTATCTATTCTTAACTTTCCCATCTCTCCATTAACCGCCGAGTTGCTTCAGGGTGCTGTCAGACGAAGGGAGAAGGTTCTATGTCGCTAATCGTTCGATTAAAATTAGCATTCGGTGTGATGGAATGTGGACTTTTGAATAGGTGTTGTTGTTTGAGGTATAAATAATGGATGAAGGCAAACAGTTAGTGCTTTCGAGTGACAGGATGTTTTTAATGGGGTGTCTTTGTGAAGCTGCCTGGTGTTTTTTTCTTTATTTATTTCGTCTTTTATTATCGGTTTGGAAGAAAGGGGTCTTTTGGAATGAAATCGAAGTACATGCCGAGGAGGTAAAAAAAAAATGAGGGGTGAGCAAAATAAGTTGACTAACATTTTAATTTCGTTCTGTGTTTATGGATGTTTATTTAAATAACTCTTTGGTCGTTGCGCTTTGGTCGCCCTTTGGTCGAAGTACATGCTTAGGAGGTAAAAAAAAAAAACAAGGGGTGAGCAAAATAAGTTGACTAGCATTTTAATTTCGTTCTGTGTTAATGGATGTTTATGTAAATAGCTCTTCGGTCGTTGCGCTTTGGTCACCCTTTGGTCAAAGTAAATGCCGAGGAGGTAAGAAAAACAAGGGGTGAGCAAAATAAGTTGACTAGCATTTTAATTTCGTTCTGTGTTTATGGATGTTTATGTAAATAGCTCTTTGGTCGTTGCGCTTTGGTCGCTCTTTGGTTGAAATACAGGCCGAGGAGGTCAAAAAAAGAGGGGTGAACAAAATAGGTTGACTAGCATTTTAATTTCGTTCTGTGTTTATGGATGTTTATGTAAATATCTCTTTGGTCGTTGTACTTTGGTCGCCCTTTGGTCGAAGTAAATGCCGAGGAGGTCAAAAAAAGAGAGGTTAGCAAAATAAGTGAACTAGCATTTTAATTTAGTTCTGTGTTTATGGATGTTTATGTAAATAACTCTTGGGTCGTTTCGGGTAGTTTTAAACCGATTACTGTATTTCTTATTCTAATATTCATTTACAGCAGAATCGAACTCAGAAGTCTTTCCACAACATGATAGTCGATTGTAGAGGTATTTTAAAGCAAGACGGGTATTTTTGAGGTCATAGAGGACATTGAGTGTGGATCGTAGATGTCTAGAGTATCAGAATCAAACTCAGGGGTTTTCTCAGAGCATGAAGGTCTATCTAGAGATATTCCTTTCAAGTTTTAGAGCATCATAGGAGATTTTAGAGCATGAAACTCGATTTGGAAGTATGTTAGACCAAGATAATCAGTTGTAGATGTGTTTTACATCATAAAAGTGAATCGTAGAGGTTTTTAGAGTATTAGTCGAAAGCAGAGGTTTTCGCAGAGTATGAAAGTCGACATAAATGTATTCTTTTCAAGTTTCAAATCTTGGAGAATGAATGTCGATGTAGAGGTATTTTAGAGCACAAAAGTCGATCTAGAGGCATTTTAGAGCAAGAGAGTGGATCATAGAAGTTTTAAGAGCATGAATGTCGATCTAGAGGTATTCTTTTCAAGTTTAGAGCATCGTAGAAGTTTTTAGAGCGTGACAGCCAGTCGATGGTAGAGATTTTCAGAGCTTGTGTCGATCTAGAGGTTTTTTACAGCAAAAATTATTCCTGGAGGTGTTTTTGACGATAAGAGTCGATCGTGGAAGTTTCTAGAGCATCAGTAGGAGGATGTTTCTAGAGCATGATCGTAGAGACTTGAATCCTTGTTCACACTGCTTTCGGAGCGTCAGCGTTACTCGCATCGAAAGATTTTTGACCAATCACATACCTCCAAACGATTAGCACCGAAATTGTAAAGCTCTGAGATTGGATAAAAATATTTCGATGCGAGTAGCACTGACGGTGAACAAGACCTTAGAGTTAAATACAGAATGTTTCTCTGAGCATAGTTTCACTATACTTACACCCAGTAAGCTTTAGTATGTTTTCATAGTTTTCCCGCATTCTCTTGCAAAATTGTATTCAAATTTTGAAACCCATCTTTTGAATGCATTTCTTAAAAATGCACATGGAACGGGAAGAAGCTGGCGAAAAAATAAATTATGTAAATAAATTCGATAAAGAAGACATTCGAAATTTCAAACATGAAAACAGTTCACAACTGTATTTTCCACTTTCCATGGGCATTACGTTTGAAAGAAAACTTTTGAAGCACAAAAATAACTTCAATAACTATTCTAAACATCTTTTTTAACTATTTTTTTACACTATTTTTATCCGACAAAGAAACTTCGCTTTGAAGAACTGTTTTCCGTAATATGGGGAATCATTTATAGGTAAATGGCATTCAAAGTTCCGCAGCAAATTTCTTCAAATAGATGTTAAATGTTAAGTGCTTTAGATAGTATTTTCTCGTGATATGGGATTAACTTGGCACATAAATGTCATTTGAAATCAATGTTCTGAGACATTTCGTTTAACAAATTTCGTCAAAATGGAGGTATGTCACGAAGAATCATTTCTTAATATATCGATTAATTTGAAAGAGAAAAGTCATTCAAAATCAAGGTTCAGCGAACATTTTCGTTACATAGGAGTTTTCGCCAGATGATATTTCTTTAAACAGATTTTTTTTTATTCGTGATTTGGGGATTAATTCGCATGTAACATGCCATACAACGTCAGTGTTCTGCTGAAAATTTCATTAGAGGGAAGTTCGTTACGGGGAGATTCCACTGCTCTTCTTAATATTGTATCACATTCATGCGTTTCACCTTCTTTACCCTTGGATCGCGAACTCTTCTGCACTCTCCACACCCGCACAGACGATTTCATTTGCCCCCCCCCCTTCACCCCTCACCCCTTTCTCTCTTTTCGCGATCAAACATGGAGCTCGACATCAAAGCTCTGCACAAAAACTAATTTCGTACCGGTATCGTTGCACCATCTGGCAACAGTAGTCACGGGCCCTTGGAAAAGGGCCTTGTAACAAAAGGGGCGGCATTTTTAGAAGTAGTTGCAGATGGGAACGGTAAACTCAGGGGGGGGGGGCTGACACAGGGTGCACTTGGTACAACGAGTGCTGATTGGGATTCATTTGATTGGAAATGCACTGAAATGGCGAACGCGTAATTGGAAAGGTAGCGAGATTGATTTGACATTGGTTCCGTTTCTCTCTTTCGGGGTTATTGGTGTATTAACCATAATTTTTTTTTCTTCTGTCGGGGGATGGGGCCCACGATGGTAACGCTAATCACGTGCCTGCGCAGGCGTCATAAGAGATCAGAAATCTCGTGTTGTGTTGCCTTTCCTTTTTTTTAGTGACAAATCCATTTTTAAGTTTATATCTGCGCTAGTCTCGCAATTCTTTGATGTTGCTGTCATGAGAGGTAAGAGATCTGGTGTGGTATTGTCTTATTTTGGAGCTAGCCAAATTTTAAGTCTTGTGTCTACAATTCGTAATTCCTTTGGTGTTGGCGTTGTGAGAGATTAATCATTTCGCATGGTATTGCCTTATTTTGTTTCTTGCTAAATTTCAAGTTTTGTGTCTACAATTCATAAACCTTTGGCGTTGGAGTCGTGAGAGATAAGTCATCTTGCGTGGTATTGCCGTATTTTGTTGCTAGCCAAATTTTAAGTTTTGTGTCTACAATTAGTAAACCTTTGGCGTTGCTGTTGGCGTTGTGAGAGATTAATCATCTCGCATGGTATTGCCTTATTTTGTTGCTTGCTAAATTTTAAGCTTTGTGTCTACAATTCATAAACCTTTGGCGTTGGAGTCGTGAGAGATAAGTCACTTCGTGTCGTATTGCCGTATTTTGTTGCTAGCCAAATTTTAAGTTTTGTGTCTACAATTCGTAAACCTTTGGCGTTGGTGTTGGCGTTGTGAGAGATTAATCATCTCGCATGGTATTGCCTTATTTTGTTGCTTGCTAAATTTTAAGCTTTGTGTCTACAATTCATAAACCTTTGGCGTTGGAGTCGTGCGAGATAAGTCACCTCGCATGATATTGGCGTATTTTGTTGCTAGCCAAATTTTAAGTTTTGTGTCTACAATTCGTAAACCTTTGGCGTTGGCGTCAAATGGAATTGCCTTGTTTGTTCGTTGGAATTGCCTTGTTTTTTAGTTCCTAAGCAAGTTTCAACTTTTCTTTCACAATTCCTGAAATGTTTGGTTTGGGCGTCATTAGTAATAAGAAATCTTTTGTGTTATCACTTTATTTTTTAGTTGTTAACCAATATTTAAGTTTTCATTCCGCCATTCCCGAGAGATTATAGATCTCGGTGTTGCCTTATCTTTCACTGCTTACCAATTTTTTAACTTTCCTTTTGTGTCGATACTCTTGAAAACCTTTCGACAAATCCCCGTAGACAGTTCTGGTAAAGGAAAACGCCTACATGAAAGCTACTAAAAATTGGGGCAAGTACAAGTTTCCTTCCTGTTCGAAAGTGCGAACTTCAAGTGTAACAAGTCAATATGGAGAAAAAACATAGATGCAATTAACATCTATATACGAAAAAAAAAAGAATTATTTTTAGTTTTTCCATACCCCAAAAATTGCTAACTAAATCAGTAAAAATAACACATAAAAGAAAAATTTTTAAAAAGTATCTATATATTTAAGTTGCTAAGCAGACTTTTTGGGCAGTCCATGAGAGAAAACTACTGCATCATTGTGCTTCATTTTGGTCTTAAACGAAAGATTGTAATCTGTAGATTTGTCAAATTTGGTTTTTGTAACCGCAATTTCTATTAATTAGCGATAATTTACAATTAAAAATTGATTTATGCGCATGATCAGTGGCATGTTTAAATCTGTCTTTAGAAACTCACTGTTTCTGCGCATGCTCAATGACATGTTTTAATGATAAACACGTTTATTCCGAGGAGTCTCTCTAGATCTCTATCTGCCATTTTTATTTTTATGATAATTATGTTTGTGACATATAAGATTAAACCTCATGGAAATTGTTTATTTCGCGCTGTTTAATTAGCGATAATTTACAATTAAAAAACAAAACAAAACTGATTTCTGCGCATGCTCAGTGACATTTTTAAATCTGGCTTTAGATACTCACTAAGCACGAGACCGCTTAAACACATTAATTTACTTCTGCGCATTATTATGATTTTCAACATATGGCAATAATGTGTTGGGTATAATTTGTGTATTAGTGTGTTTATTTACTATCTAGCCGTCATGTTTTGACTGGTACCAACTAGTATTTTTTATATAACTGTTATTTACAAAGCCTTCAATGTGACTCATTTTTCTGCTAAACCTTCACGTTGAACGACATTTTAAAATAAATGAATCTCCCCATTGGGAAAAAATTAATGTTACTCGCATCCAACTCGTGAAAACATAGCGAATATAGCTTCTAAAACCTTCCTTAACGCAAATAAAAGCCTCCTAATTCCTTCATACTTCATCTATATATATAAAACAGTTCCGTAACTGACTCACTGACATACAACGCACAGACCAAACCGCTGGACCTAAAGGGCTGAAATTTTGAATGGCGATTCTTCTTATGGTGTAGGGGTGCACTAAGAAATATTTTTGAAAAATTCTTCTTAGATTTTTTTAAATTAAATTTTTAAGCCGTGTTTGTAACTTTTTTAAAGTTTGCATTTAAAATAATAATTTGAGGGTTATAAAATTTATATCACGAGAAAATGATAAAATTTCCTTTATAATGAGATCTTTTTCGAATCTTTACCTCTATTTTTTGATTTTTGGTGAATTTTTAAACATTCATTTTTAGAATTTAATTTATTAAATGCCGATCACGTGATTTCTTTTTCTGGTACTTTAAATAAATGTATCGTCACGTGCATGACAACTAAATAGACAAAAAAATATCTTTTTTTCTTGCTAATGCGGCAGACGATTGAACATTATTTTGCCTATAAAAATATCCCTTACGATTTTTTTATAAATATATATATTTTTTTCTACATCAATTGTATATATTGATCGTCGTATTTATTATAAATATATATATATATATATTTTTTTTTTTGGCATTAATTGCATAGATTGACCGTTGTATTTACTTTGAATGTACTCAGTAGCGAAGTGCGGGTTTTCAGCTAGTTGACTATAAATACGCTGGTTACGTGACGCTAAGCTAGATTTAGCAACCATTTATTTCTTGATTTTTCCTGTTCAGACCGCAAGTGTTTTGCCACGCCAGGGCGTGCTCTATGCATTTTGTCATCTTCGTGCGCTCTGAATTCCGTGCCACAATTCGTGATAGACGATGGTTGTCTCCGATATGGGCCAGATGGCTGCACTTTGTTAGTCACCAGTAAAAATTTACAGAAATTACGCATTTGAAATTCCTTTCCATTCAGCGTACTCATCGCTATGCCTTGCTGAAGAGCCCCTTAACAACGGCTCCAAGGCTACCTGGGAAACTGGAGTTGTACACGGTGTCCCCAAAAACCTTGATAATTTTAAAATTTTATACAAAAAAATTACAAGGTAAGAACTTGAAATTCACAGATGTGTTACTGTATATACAGTCGAACCCCGTTATAGTGAACCTGGTATATAACGAACTCCCGGATATAACGAACGAAAATTTTGGTCCCGCCGTTTTCCTATTGTATTTAAAGCTAATTTATCCTTTTATAGCGAACCTCCGAAATTTTAAGAATCGGCTATAACGAACATTTTTTTTTCATTCAAAAACTGAATTTTTTTTTAAATTATTAAAATTTTTAAGAATGTTGAAGATACAACGAATGTTGAAGAAGCAAAGAATGCTGAAGAAGAAGATGATGAAGATTTACCTATCGCGATGTGGATAGAAAAGCACAACATTTCATCATTCTCAGGCATGCAATTGTTCGAAACACGTGATGATGAAGTCATTGCATGTGAAAATCTGACTAATGAAGATATTGTGGAAGAAATTTAAATGAATCATTCTGAAATCGAAGATTCTGCTTCTGATGCTTATGAAGAGGAGCACATAAATGACGAAATCTCCACCATCTCAGATGCTACAGCAGCGATGAGTGTCATTAATGAGTTTTTGTCAACACAAACAGTGGAAGAAAGAGTGTTGGAGTCATTTGATATATTGGACAAAGAAATTAATAAAATGTTTTTGAAATCGGCATCACGTCAACAGAAGATAACCGATTAGTTCTGTATCAAAACAGTGAGCAACAATTAAAAAATAAAATTAATTTATTTCCATTTGTCTTTATTTTTAGTTAATTTAATTAGTATTTTGTCAGTTTAATGTAATCGATTTTAGTCAGTTTAATTCATTAATGATCATTTTTAATAGATTTTATCATTCTTTCAATACATCATTATTGAATACTCATAGGAACTAATGAGTTATACATTTTGTGAACTCTAACATTTTTCTTAATGGTTCGGATATAGCGAACCACCGGATATAGCGAACAAAACCATTGGTCCCTTGAAGTTCGTTATAACGGGGTTCGACTGTAGTAGATTTTTTTGTGTGTCAAAAAAGTTGAACAGGTGGCGCTAGTTGTTCCATGAAAGTGAAAGTTGTAAAATGGTTACTCCATCAGAAAAAATAATGTGTTGGCTGGTATTGCAAAACAGAATCTGTTACGCGGGTGCAACGAAATTTGGGAAAGATCCCCCGAGTTGTAGCAACATCTTAGCTTGGTGTAAAAAGTTTCTTGGTCAAGTTTATATGATTCAACAGAATATTTAAAAACGTGGTATATAAAAAGTTCTTTTTATCTTGTAATTATTAATTTTTGTATGACTAATAATTCACTTCCTTTGTTAAAGGAATTAATTTTCTTTTATTTTCTTTGCAGGTAAGAAACAGAGCTTTCTTAGTAGTCGGTTGAAGATGGATAATTCAGATTTATCATAAATGCTTGAATATTCAGGTAATTTTTGTTATTCTCAACGAATTTCGTTTTTTGATGATTATCATTTGATTTGCGTTTTAGAGGGGTTACCGGACCATTAATTGAAGGGCATAATGTTTAATGCAAAAATGTAAATGTTTTAAGCTAATGCAAACACAATCAAATATAGCCCCCCGAAATTAATCCTAATAAATGCAGTCAAATCCTGCGATTGGTTAAAGGGAAATCTTCCATCAGTTTTCCGGAGAGAAATCATTTTATGTAAGCATCAAGATGGACGAATCCCGAATTCGACTCATCTTTTCAAGTTAGAGAATAGAGCGAGAACTATAACGTGCAAGAAGTGGGCGCGATAGCCCAGTTGGCGAGGGTAAAGGGGCCAGTGATGTGAAAGTCTCTAGTTCGATGCCAGTCACTGGAAATCCATCGCCGTGTACACTAATGGCGAGTGGTGCACGTAAAAGCTATCGCGGCTGCAATGTCCTCCAAGTTCTCAAATTTACCTCTAGAGGGGCGGGAGTCAAGTGACACTTCGTAGTCGTCAAATTTATTCTAGCGCTTTGAAATCCAGTCAAAATTAACATCCTGTCAACACTAAAACTCGAAATCCTGCAAGCTCTACAATGTCAGACCTTGCTATATGCCCTACCTTGAAAAGATGAGTTGAATTCGAGAGGGGTCCATTTCGATGCTCGCGTAAAATGATTTCTTTCCGGATGAATGGTGAAAGATTGAAAAAAAACACTCGAATCCATGCAAATTATGTTGTTACATATGGCAATTGTGTTTGGAACTTAATCCTTACAATTTTTATACACTGTCGAGACTGATGGCCATCGTATAGGTGGCCAGCATTACCCCCTACAAGCCGATTCCGTAATTTAGAAGAGTCAAGTGACGAGATCGGAGCACTTGAATTCTAAATTACGGAATCGGTTTGTAGGGGGTAATGCTGGCTACATATAAGATGGCCATCAGTCTCGACAGTGTATAAAAATTGTAAGGATTAAGTTCCAATAACAATTGCTATATGTAACAACATAATGTGCATGAATTCGAGTGTTGGTTTTCAATCTTTCACCAGTCATCCGGAAAGAAATCATTTTATACGAGCATCGAAATGGACGCCTCTCGAAAGCAACTCACCTTTTCAAGCTAGGGTATATAGCGAGCTCTACAATGTGCAGGATTTCGAGTTTTAGTGTTGACAGGATGTTACTTTTGACTGGATTTCAAAGTGCTAAAATAAATTTTATAACTACGAAGTGTTAGAAACCGGACTCAAGCCGAGAAATAGAGCTTACCTTGACACGTTGATAATGAAAGACAAAACTAGATTCTTAATAGCCAAAAATATTTGCATAGCTAGTTTTATGACAACCCCCCCAAAAGCCCTGGACCTACTTATATAAACCAACCCAAAATTTTATCCCGTGCCCAGATTTTTACGTCATCTCTGAACATGAGTGTACCTTTAATGTCTGAAGGATTAAAACGGGCGCTAAGCACTGTTAAGCTCTCAAAAAATCTAATCCTGTTTCAGCCGAACACGTTTAAGGAGTATAAAATTCCCTATCCTTTTATAGTCTTTAAACAAATACTTATTTTTTTCCCCTTTTGTCGTTGTCCAAGGCGGTTGAAGATTTCCGCTTTTCATCCTTTTCAAATCTCTAGTTTTCTTTCCCTAATGCCTAGCGTCGTTTTTGTGTACGAAGGATTTTTTCCCTTTGATTTTTTTTCCCTTTTCTCCCCGCTAATTCTTTCTGTCCTGTCTTTTCGTGTCCTAGTTTGTACTAGCTGTCACGTTCACCTGGTGGACTGTATATCCTTTATCCCTGTTAATATCCTATCAATCATTTCTGTCTTTTGCACTTTTTTTTTGCACCTTAAAAATACAGGTTTGTCTTTGATGTCCGTTTTTTGAGCCTTGGAGATTTTTCGCCGCGATGCTCACGTTCTTATCGATCTTCCGTGTTGGATTAGTTGAGTTGTAGCGGGAGTGATGTTCGATATCTTCCTCACCCCTTTTTTTTATATTTTATTTATTCTTTTTTTTCACCTCCCTTCATTCCCAGGGCGTATCAGTGTTTTGTAAGAGAGGTAATAAATTTGATTTATAAATCTGAATTTCTTACAGAGGGAGCGCTGAAGTAATAATTTTGTGCTCTGGAAATTTCTCTGGAAACTGTGTTTTTTTTTTGTGTTTGACAGATTGCCAGAGTAGTGCAATTTTCCCGGAATCGTCTGCAAGATGCAATTTTTTTTTTCACTTCTTCAAATCGTTATTTGTCATGTAATAGGAAATGCATTGTTGTTCTTCTATTCTGGGTATTTCTCCGAGTGATAAAGAACGGGATAATTGTTGTGACGTCAACCTCAAAATGGGGATATCTATGACGTTTCCGAAATTTTTGAAAAAAAGCGTCTTATACAACATGCTTTTCCTTTATTTATTATCAGCACTAAGGTGCAATTGTTAACACTTTGACAGATTTGCATTTCTACCTTTAAGTTCGAGAAAATTTCCAATATAACCAGTAACATAGTTACTATGCCTTGGCGACGTTTGACACAGTGAGAAAAAAAATAGTGATTTTAATCAATAACACTTTGGAGCGTGTTTGATATTTCGAACCGAGTTCTTTTTAAACAGCTTTTGTTTAATTATTATTATTAATGCATTAACTGATACTTTATTACTACACACATGTCCATAAATTAAGGATAATGCCAGCTTTAGCAAATAAAGGTCCAGAAACAAAACAAACGTGACTTATTCATAAAGCCTATTTATTAAACAAAAGATAAAGAACAAAAAAGATGGTGTATGTATGATACCATTCATAAAATCTACGAATTTTGCTTCCTGGAAGCAATTGTAAAAAATATCTCTTTTGCAAAAACGTAATATTACATTGTTGGTATGATGGTTAATACATTGAATGTCTCCCATGCGATGAAATGCAGTCCGTACAACGCCGAGACATGCTGGGTATCAAATTATCGAGCTGATCTTGGGGAAGATTACTCCACTCAGCGAGCAATGCTCTCCCAAGTTCCGGTACACATGTAGGAGGTGGTTACAAACGTACATGTTGTTCCAGAATGATGTCCCTATAAATGTGGCCGTTCATGGTTCCAATTTGAACATGCAGATCTGTTCTGGAGCCCAGTATAATTCCACCCTAAACGAGCAATCCTGCACCACCGTAACGGTGTCGTTCAATGATGATGTCTTGGTGGTAACGGGTACCTGGCGTTCTCCATATGAAAGTTCGACGTGAATCAGACTGCAAGCTAAACCTGGACTCGTCGGAAAACATCTCACAAGCCCACTGTGACGATGTCCACATTGAATGTTCTCCACTCCAGGATAATCGCTGCCGACAGTATGTTGTTGTGAGCGGAACACATCTGACAGGCCTGCGAGCATATAGACCAATATTTCTCAAACGTCTGTACACGGTTTGCTTTGAAACTGTGGTACCGTTGGCTGCAGATAGCTGACGAGACAGGTTGGATGCTGTAATCCGTCTGCTTCTTTTGGCAGTTACTGCCAAATACCGGTCTTCATTCGGCGTTGTAACTAGTGGGCGACCTGTACTGTAACGTCTACTGACATTTCCCTCATCTTGGAATCGTTGCCAAACCCTAGAGATGACACTTTGGGCACTTCCAAGTTCCTCGGATACTTCCATCTGAGTACGCCCACATTCCAGGCGGCCGATAATTCTACCACGTAAAAAATCATCCACATGCGTCCTCTGTGTCATAACTATTCGGTTATGGCACTGAGCGGCTTACAGAACGCTTTTGAACAATTTTACTTCTTTCCCACCATTCCTTATATACCCCTCTCTTACACTCTCGTCATTGTGACGTACTATCGGCATCATCTGGTGACTTCCTGTAATTTTCATATTATTCTTGAAGATATGTGTGATAATTCTACAGGTGAAATTTTTACTTTAGAGTTCGATTTCCGTGTGATTCTGAATTATCCTTAATTTATGGACATGAGTGTACATTAAGGAATAAATCAAATTAATCCCAAACTAGAAATGATACCATAGGTATATTGTTTTTATTAAGAACGTAAAATAAAGTTTTTTCTAGTTAGAAATTTGAAAAAAAACTTAGTCGATGCCTTGAAAAGTGCGGATTAGGAACCTTTTGTTTAAGAACCTTCTGTCAAGTATAAAGGAAGTCAAGCTACTCAGTAAGACCAACGACACAAATACCATCTCCACTGGGCAATTTTTGACAATAATTGTCACTTATGATATCGTGAAACATTAATACTGTATTTTATATGTTTCAAAAATTACAAAGTCAGCCTATCATCCCTTGAGTGTGTCAATAAAATTAGGACCAAGCATAATTGGAAACTAACTCTGGGGTGACCACCTGCCCGAGACATACGCTGTATGGCCTACCAAGCCCACGGTCAAGAAAGTGGAGATGGGCACCACCGACCTTGGTCCACAATGGACTGTTGCACCACTGGTTGGTTAGTTTATAAACTACAAAGAATGGGCATTTCTACTGCACATGCTTCCGTAGATTCATTAGTCTGACTTAACTGACTGATCCATTAGACTAAGAGGCTGTTCACATAGGAGTCCGTTGCGTTGCGTTAAGGAAAAGATGACGTTGAGACGAAAATAAACCAATCATATGCCTTCAAACGATTAGCAATGAAATTTTTAACGCCTATTATTGGTTTATTTTCGTCTCAACGTCATCTTTTCCTTAACGTAACGCAACGGACTCTTATGTGAACAGTCCCTAAGGCTGTGTTCACATTGCTTCCGAAGCTGAGCTTCAGTAACAATTATTTTAACCAATCAGAGCTCATTGCAATGACCACGTGATATAGCAGACCAATCACGGGTTATGTCAACAATATCGGCGCCAACGGAGGAAGGGCCTGTTCACATAGAATCTGTCAGCGTTACAGATTCCGTTGGCGCTGATTGGTTAAATGGGTCAGTGATTGGTATATGATTGGTTAAAAATTTTTATTCCGACGCTGACAGATTCTATGTGAACAGGCCCTTAGACTACTGACCCGTGTAACGTTACGAATTTATTAGAGCAGTTCAAGAAGAATTCTCTGACGTCACTCTTGGTCATGAAAGTTTGAAGACCTTACGTTTAATCAACCAGTCTTATTCTGTGCCTGACCTTTAACGGCCTTTTTAAAGGGAGGGGGAAAAAAGTCCACATACGGACATTCTCCCGCATTATCAGTTTCAAAATCTGAATTAACCTTTTTAATTGTTCATTTTCCCCCGGACCCGTTTACGTCTTAACCACGTCATTAAGACGTACTGCGATAGTTAATACGTCATTTGCCCGCGCTGCACTCTTATCACCTCCGACGATTCTCGCCTGGTCCACGGAGAGCAATTACACCTCTGCATTATGGCTAAATTATAGAGCAGCTTTCGTTCCGCGCGGAGGTGTCACCAGGGGCTTTCGAATGCTCCTTCCGCCCCCCACCCCCACCCCGCGGAGATCTGTCCCCTGTGTCCCATAGGGGCATCGGTTCAGTGCTAATGGAAGTGGGACACTTAACAAATGCTGCAACGGGATTGAAAGGAAAGGACGGGGGGGGGAGAAGGGTTGAGGGGTTATTTCCCCCGGGTATCACATGACCAGGCTTTGTCAGGGTTTGGGGTGTCATTTGGCGTGGGAGGGGGAAGTGACGTAATAGATTTGTTTTAGAGACTTTGGTTTCGATGAAAATTGAATTCTTTAAAGGGACTGTTCAGCCCGTTAAATGTTATTCCTTCTTCGGCGGGAAAGTGTTCTCTAAAGTGTTATATGCTCTTATCGAGAAGTCGGGGGTGGTTTAAATTGACGTTAGAGGGATTGAGAGATTGTAGTGCTTATGGACAGTGCAGTGTCACGCGTGATATGTAAGATGAAAAATAGGAATTTTGTGCTCTGGTGAATAAGTGTAAACATTATATTTCGGTCCAGTTTAGTGTAGCATTATACACTTTTATGGATTTAAAAAAAGGCTTTTAAATTCTCGAAGAAGAATATTTAAATACTATTTTTTTACTCCAAGATCTTTTCACTATACTGTCTAGAATCGTAGCTTCCACCTACTTAAAAAATAGTGCCTAACTAATAGTTCTTCAGTCCTAATTAATGATACCCCCATTTGAATGAATATATATATATATATATATATATATATATATATATAGATAGATAGATAGATATTTAATATGAAATAATAACCTTTCCTTATCATTAACTTCGTATTGCGCAAGCTAACAACGCCCCTCCTTTTGATTTTGACCTGGATATTCCAAATTAATCTATTAGATTTTCCCCGAAGTCCACGCAGATAGGAAGCTTATATAACAGTTATATAACGCGAATGTTCCACAACATTCGAAGCCATCACCTCATATGACGTGCTTGGGTCAGGTGTCACTTTTTGGCCAGTTAAAAAAATGACATCGTTCCGTTGAGCATCGACCCGCCAAGATTATTTCATATATATATATATATATATATATATATATATATATATATATATATATATATATATATATATATATATATATATATATATATATATATATATATATATATATATATATATATAACCCCATATAAAAACCCAGCGATTCTAAATTCTTTTAAATTTCTTTAAACGTAAATTAATTGCGCATTTGGATGCCAAGAACAAATGAATTGACTTTCACGCATCTTTTATATAACCCCTGTAAACTCCTATACAATCCCTGTTGTTTTCTAATTTGTCCGAGCCCAGATTTCAAGGCTTCAGTCAATTGCTGCAAGAGTTCAGGGTCACGTGACTACACCTATATTAGATTATAAATAGGCGCGCTTCAATGTACATGCGGCGATTTTGAGACTTCTCATTGCCCCGAGAAGATGTAGCAGAATGTCAATAAATTTGTATTTGCAGAAGTGAAACGATTTGTTATTGCTTACCACTCGAAGACTACTTTCTTCCCCGTTGTGGAATGCAGGTTCCAGTCATCATTCCCACGGGGCTGGGCCGGCATGGTATATATATATATATATATATATATATATATATATATGTGTGTGTGTGTGTGTGTGTGTGTGTTAGTGTTAGTTAATATTATTATTAACTTTTAATCGCCCTTTCTGAACCTTCTCTCTCTCTGGTAACACCTTTCCGACGCCTTGGCGAGAAGCTTCGCATTTCCATTTACTAACTTTCTCCGCCAATTATGGCAACCTCTCTGATCTTATTCTATTTTCGCGCGCTACGATTTAGACGCTGTTCTGACTCGAAGTGGATAAGATGTGTGGCTGCTTTCGTAAAATAAATCCTTTTGTTCCTGAAGCTGACTTTATTATTTTCCGGTCATGATGTTTGCTGTATTTTGAGGAGATGACCATTCCGGACATCACACACACACACACACACACATATATATGTAGGATTTATGCAAAATCTCTTCTTATGCCCTAGTAATATCCTCTGTTGCTATGCGTACAGCGATGCGCCAAACACTTCTTCCTGTGACATTCTTGAGGGGACAGTCGAGGGTTGAATGACCCCGCTTGGAGGCAATTCGAAGGGTGGTGAAAAAATGCCCTGTGCACGGGCGGGAGAAGAGAGAGAGACCTCGTTGAGGGAGGTTGTTTTTTGGACTCCGTGCGATAGGCACGAGAGAGATTGTATTTTCCAACGGGCCGAGTCAAGACCCAGCGTTGTGGTGTATCTGACGGGAGAGAGAGTTGGCTACCCGATCATTTGTTCTGTTGAAGGGAAGCGAAACATTGCGCTCCAGTGATTATTGTTATATTGTACCGGAGACAGTAACGTAGGCTCTCCGGCATATCGTAATTGCTGTCTACATTAATAAACAGTATTGTTGAGTTTTAAAAAAGTACAGTAGATTGATGACTCAAGTGTGTTCTTCATATACACCCCCCTAGACGCCGCCACGTAGACAGGAAAGTCTATATATATATATATATATATATATATATATATACATACACATATATATACATATGTTCGCCTTGACTAATCTAAACTGGTTTGCATTGGGCCAAGAAATATCAATCCTGCACTGCACAAGACTGATATATGGTTGTATTCAGCGACGAAACGCGCAACATTTTCGCGTGACAAATGTTGATCGAAACCCTAAGTGCGTTTCATCGCTGAATACAACCATATATCAGTCTTTTGCAGTGCAGGATTGATATTTCTTGGCCCAATGCAAACGTTTTCTCTTGATACCTGATATACCGCTAGATAACCCATGAGGGAACAACATCTAAATCAAACAGTTAAGCACCCTCAAAAGCAGGTGTTTGGGGGTTATTTACATCTCTAGGACTTGGCAGCTTAGTACCAGTTGAAGAATTGAGGAACTCCAATAAATACATTTCAATACTAGAGGACAAATTGTGTCTTTTATGCGAAAGTTCACTGGCTGTGTTGGTGTGTTTCAATAAGATATTTTCCAAGTCATAATTCTAAGGTAGTAAAAAAATTTTTTCAAGAAAATAAATTAACATTTTTGCATTGGCCTGGTAATTTTTCAGATGAAATTCCCATCGAAAATTCGAGGAGCATTATGAAGAGACGTGTGAGTCAGATGGACTGCTCAACCAAGAGAAAAAATGATTGAGAATGATACCTGATATTCAAGGTACACTCGTGAAATGGTCGCACGCGAAAATCCTAATTGTATCGCTACCTCTGAAATGCTATATCCCATCTCTCTTACGCCGACTATAACACCACGTTGAAAGTCACATAAATCGGGATAATTTGCCATTGTAGCTGCAGGAACCGATCTGACAGCTTCGCCAGACACCTGTTGTCTTATATAGGCACTGCCGACCGCATCGCGTTACGCTGATTGGTTGCGTATCTCCGTTATTTGCATACACACGCCTGTACCAGTTTTTTCGTCTCTTCAGAGTATATATACACACACGCATACAAGGAAAACTCTTTGGTTTCTTCCAGACCACCCGTGGTTCGCCAATCCCAGGTAGGTATCACTACTATAATATCATATGCGATATTAATATCACTGTACTAATACAATATCACTGCAATTCAATATCATTATAATATTAATATCACTACCATAATATCATATGCGATTTTATAGCAGTGATAATAACGTGTTATCGATAATTATTTTGTAATCTATACTAATATATAAAGAGAGAGAGCGGATTTAGTATGTGGAGGGTAATCTCCGGAACCACTGCACCTATTTGAAAAATTCTTTCACTATTTGAAAGGTACATTATTCCAGATGGACATAGGATATATATTATGTATATCTGATCAGTAGAAAGAAAGTTAGGGGCCTAAATGTTGAGCTGATGCTTCATCCTTCTTTACTACTTTTCTTTTGTTGACCATAGTCAAGTAACCATAGCAACAAATCAAACGATATTTTCATTTATTATCAGTAAACATTTAACATTTGAATTTTCTTTGTCAACCATAGTCAAGTAACCATAGCAACAACACATCATACTACATTTTCATTTATTATCAGTAAAACATTTAATATTTTAAAGATTCAAGTGGAGGAGGTATTGTTAAATACAAAAAGGATTTTTGAAATTGGCATCATTTAAGGGTTTATTGAAGAAAATTACATTTGGAACTACGCTTTTTATTGGACATTTAAGGTAAAAAAAGATTTATAATTTATTGGCTATCAACAGGAAATTTATTGGTATAATATTACAAAACTTTATTTTACTTATAAACTTTATGTTTTTGAATTTATGTACAATTTCATGCGCAGTTTGCGTAAATCGAACTTGAATTATTGAACTTTACTCAAAAATCAGTGTATTTCATTGAAACTGTGAAATTTATTGATTATTTCGAATAGGCCTATGTTTGTTCCTTTATAAGTGAAAAAGTATTGCTTCAATTGAGCTGAAATTTTGTATAGATATAGTTGATAGTTCAGATTAAAACACAGGCATATTATTTTTTGAAAATCGGGCACCGGAAATTTTTTAAATAAATGTTTTAATGATTTCGCCCCTAAAAGTTGCTTATTTCAACAGCTTCCGTGGCTGTCCTCGCTGACAGCGAGACTACGGGGCCAAATCGTACCAAAATCGGTACGCGGGTGGCCCCGGACACGATTCAGTGCCTGACGTAGCCGGATATTTTAATTTTCAAATTTTAATAAAAGCTATTACATTTTTTGTGCCATTTTTGGTGCTTTTTTCGTGTTTTTTTTTGTGTGTGGACTCTGTAGCGGATAGGCTATGGGGCCGAATCGTATCAAAATCGGCATGCGGGTGGCCCCGGACAGAATTCAGTGCCTGACGTTACAGTTTCCAATAAAAATGTCTTTTGCCATCACCATCAACAAATCCTAAGGTCAAACATACAAATATATTGGACTTGACTTACGGGAAGATTGCTTTACTCATGGACAATTATATGTTGGTCTCTCTAGATCAGGAAATGCGGGGAATCAATTTATTTTAAAACCTCAGAAAAACGAAACAAAAAATGTGGTATACCATGAAGTTTTAAAATAAATTATACCTACCTAATATCTACTTAAGATAGCTAATTGTTCAACCTGGACAAAGTCGGGATAGGCCGCTAGTCCAATAATAAATATAAAATTTTTCTTGTCTATACCCATATCATTATTTGACATTGTATTTCTGATAATTTTTGCTGCAAATAAAGTTTGCGTTCAGATAAAAATCCCGGAGCATTTCCCGATTATTGGCTACTCGTCATTGTTCCGTCATTGTCTCGCAACTGCCGTTCCCAGTGAGTATCACGGCGAAAACAAAACTCCAAGTGTAGCCAAAAGCGCGGATTCCCGCCAAACACAATGCAACCACTCCAGCAATCAGTCATAGAACCCCTTCTAAGAGCCTCAAGTTCCTTTTTCAGCGAATATTCCCCAAGATACTATTGGCGGTGCTAATTACTTACGTCACCGTCGTTGTTCTCCCGCGCTTTTGTTCTCGCGCGGAGTAAAATAAAATCCTCCATACCAGTAGTTTCATTTGACAAGAAAATTAGCACCCCGGTCCGCAAACACTGGAGCTGGGTACCCGAACATTTTGTTGTTTTCCCCCGGACGCTATTATGATTTTGTTTCCTGGAGTAGCAGGTTCTTTAGAAAACTTGGAGTGTCCCGGAATCTGCTTCACAAGAAGATATCTCTTCCAGAACAAATTACTCGCTGAAGTGTTGCCCCTCTCTCCCCCTATAATAAAGAATTACGCTCTCAGCAGTTCTTAATTAGCGGCGATGTTTGATGAAGTTCGGCGGAGGTGCGCTTATAGGCTGAGTAAATTTGCAGATCGCAGGGCTTAGAGTTATGGTCTTGAATTTGGTAGGGTTTTTTGGAGGTGAGTTTACTTCCAGCGCAGAGGTATTTCTAGATTAGTACCGAAAAGCAAAGGAAGGGAAGATTTTGGGTTTATAGACCGGGGAAGAATTGAAAAAAAAATCCGTTAAGGAAGCAATTAATAGCTTGTTGTCATATGGAATACTTCAGGTAGCTCTTTTGATTCTGTTTTTACCACTAATGTCCGCTCTGTCATCCCGAAGTGAAAATGTGGGATGATCCCAAAATGAAATCCCTTCTCTGTTTTAAAATGATTATACTTATACTTTTTTAATTTTTGTGATAATTTTTTTTACTATACCCTTCCCAAAAAGTCCAATATTATGCAATTTTTATTTTGGGGTTCGTACCTATTTAAGTTAAATTTTTATTGTCTAAGGGGCCCTGTACATATAGATTGAAACTTCTCTATATCTTCTAATAGCTATTCTCTATACACATAAAATGACACATCTCTCTCTCTCTCTCTCTCTCTCTCTCTCTCTATATATATATATATATATATATATATATATATATATATATATATATATATATATATATATATATATATATATATATATATGTAATAAATTAAATATTAGGCCCTCCATTCTATCATTTAAATTCCCTTTCCTAAATCCAATCCCCAGTAACATTACTTTAGCGGTTTAAAACCCATAGCAACAGAACTTCCCATAAAACAGCAAACGTTGCATTTCTACACGTGTATACGTCTCGAGAAAGGCGTGGGTTCGCATCGCCAGCCCCAAATTCCACTGACACTTCAAAACAACAGGCACATGTACCTCGCTTCTAGCGCGTAAAGTTGAAAGGTGATATTACACTTCGCTCCGAGCATCTGAAATGAATGGACGTATTTTTCTGTCGCTTAAATAAAACGATTCGACCCGACTGCTTCAAAATTTTAATTCCTTTCAGGCTGAGTCTAGCTCCAGCCATGTAAATTTGAGCTAGTTTTCCTTTTCAGGTTTCATTTTAAGAACGAGATGTAATGGATATATTACATATATATATATATATATATATATATATATATATATATATATATATATATACCGTATTTTCCGGCGTATAACGCGCATCTATAATTTTAAACTAGATGTCATAATTTTTAGGTATATTCTCCGAATAACGCGCACCCTTTTCTTGACTAAGAAACCTGAAATGTACATGTGCGATGTTCTCATCTTTTGAAGTCATTCATTCGAAGGATTTTCCCAGGCTTTCGAACAATGGTATACTGAACTGACAAGCGATAAGGGGAACAATATATGTGTGGGGGAAATGCTTGAGGGAGTAAATAATTCCTGGTGCCTTAAAGAATCCAGAAAGTCTTTTAGCTTGGGACATATTCAGATCCCATCTAACTGATAACACGAAGAAATTGATTAAGAGTGTAACATAGACATGGCAGTTATTCCAGGCGAATGAACGGCATTAGTTCAGCCTTTAGATATGCGTATGAATAAACCATTCAAAGGAAATTTAAAACGACACTGGAACACGTGGATGTTTGAAGGTGAAATAACATTTACAACAGGAGGCCAAATGCGTCATGCCAGTCTAGAAATAGTGTAGGAGTGGATAATAAAAGCATGGAATGAGATTGAACCTGACATGATTCAAAAGTCATTTTAAAAAATGTAGTATATCTAACAATCTAGATGGAACGAAAGATGATTTTTTATTTATGGATCAGAGTAACATTGATGGTGAAGATGAAACAGAATTTGATGACGTGTCTGAAGATATAATGGAAGACGAATATGACGAACTATTGATGTTATCCGATAATTAAAATTTTTAAGTTCATAAAGTAGGCCATATCTTTTAAATAAACAGCATTTAGGTACGTGTAGAAATCTCATTTTTCAATTCCTACTATTAGTTCACACTCTCCCTATATTTATATATCTTGTTCAAATTTTTAATCGTTAATAAAATACTTTTTATTCCTCCACTCAAGTTCAAATACATTTTTTTAAACTTGTAGTGGATGACACTTGATGTTAATACATTTTTTTCAAATATTAATTCAATAATTAAATTTAATTAATTAATTTTAGTTTTATATGGGGGAAAAAATTTCTCGGCAATAATGGTGTTCACAGAATCGAGCCAATATCAGTGCAATTCCCCGCCAAATAGTAACTAAAATAAAATTTTTTGTTGACCTAAGTAGGAATTGACTTATTCCGTCATTTGACGCTTAGTTCGTCATATTCGTCTTCCGTTATATCTTCAGACACATCATCAAATTCTGTTTCCTCCTCACCATCAATGTTTCTCTGATCCATAAATAAATAATCATCTTTCGTTCCATCTAGATTGTTAGATATACTACATTTTTTAAAATGACTTTTGAATCATGTCAGGTTCAATCTCATTCCATGCTTTTATTATCCACTCATACACTATTTCTAGACTGGCATGACGCATTTGGCCTCCTGTTGTAAATGTTATTTCACCTTCAAATATCCACTTGTTGCAGTGTCGTTTTAAATTTTTTTTTTTTAAATATTACTTGTTTTATGTTCATCTTTCCCTTATTTTTAAGTCTATCAATTTTATATCTGGCGTATAACTCGCACCCGTAAATTTCGATCTTACTTATTGTATTAGCGTTATATGACGGAAAATACGGTGTGTGTGTATGTATATATATATATATATATATATATATATATATATATATAAATATATGTATCGTAGCAGGCCCACCCCAAGAAGAATGACGAATTAAGGACCTGCCATGCTACAATTAAATTAACGTCATGAGCCGGGATCAATGACGGCAACAGATAAGCTTCGTTAAAATATTTATTCAGGCAGACGACATATCTCCTCAGGCGGAGACAAAATTAAAAAAACTCGAAAGGTTACATTATGTTTGTTGGGCGACAGAAATCCAAGATCTGACTACAGGGTCTTATATAAACTTTTGAGGTGGCTCGTCATGCGATCATGAAAAAGGTTAATGATTGGCTATCCATGACTCTGGTGTCAGAGGTCACGTGATACCTTACGTAAGGATGCGCTAAACATTGGAATTTTCGAGGGGAAGCTACGCAGCTGTCTTTGTTCTTAAAATCGGAAACGAAATTAACCTACGCCCAAGGAAATTTAGAAGAATTTAGAATCTTGAAAGGAATTCAGGGGCTTTTATGTTATATATATATATATATATATATATATATATATATATATATATATATATATATATATATATATATACACTGCTCAAAACAATTAGGGGAGCACATGGTTTTAACAAAATTAAGCAAATACTTACACCGATAAGTAACATAAAATAAATCATCCATAATTTAAAGCCTAGCAGGAGACAGAAGAAGAAAACTTCATATGCAAATCAAAGTTCATGACGTCAAAAACCAGAAAAAGAACATAAGGGCGGAAATCGGGATGTTGCAGAAACGTCTGTTTCACTGCCTTAACTGTGAAATTCGATTGCTCAGTTATTCTTTTTGAGAAAAGGTGACTTGAAAATGTCTCAACAACGTGATTTACCGGAATCCATGGCATGACGTATTATAGGCAGACTTGAATCCGGGCAAACACAACGTAGTGTTGCGGACGCTGTTTGAGTCGCCAGAAATGTCGTTGCAAGGCTGTGGAATCGATTCAAAGAAACAGGGAATGTTAGACGTTGACCAGGGCAAGGTTGGCCACGCGCCACTACAGCAACTGATGACCGGTATATACTGTTAACAGCTCGTCGAAACAGAACAGACAATGCTACTCAGCTGCAAAGACAGTTGCACTTGGCAACAGGACGAAGGGTGTCCAGCCAAACAGTAAGTAATAGGCTTCACCAGGGAGGTCTCTATGCACGTAGGCCAATGGTCTGGATTCCGTTGACCTCACGCCACCGTGCGGCCTGAAGAAGATGGGCTGCTGAACATCGAGATTGGAAGCAACATGATTGGAGCCAAGCGCTGTTTACAGACGAGTCCCGATTCAGTCTGGAGTGTGACACCCGACGTGTTTTGGTATGGAGGGAAAGGGGCACTCGAAATAATCCCACATTCGTTCGTGAAAGGTCACAATACAGATGAGCTGGTTTTATGGTATGAGGTGGAATCAGCATAGGTGGACGTACGGGCCTGCATATCATTCGGAATGGTACTTTGACATACCGAAGGTATGCAGACGAGATACTGAGACCTCATGTCATACCTTACGCTGCAGCCATTGGAGATTCCTTTGTTTTCCAGCATGATAATGCCAGATCGCATACAGCTCGTCTTGTGGAGAACATGCTTGAAGCTGAAACAATACAGCGTATGAAATGGCCAGCGTGCTCTCCTGACCTGAATCGAATCGAGCATGTTTGAGACATGCTCGGACGACGCTTTGCTGCGAGACCAAGGCCTCCTTTTACTCTCCGAGACTTGGAGATTGCACTTCTTGAGGAGTGGAACAGTAATCCCCAAAGTCTTATCGATAACATCATCGCATCCATGGAAAACAGGTGTGCAGCAGTCTTAGCTGTTCGAGGAGACCACACGCCATATTAAAAATCTTGTATCATTTCTAAACAATACTTTTTTTTATCGTTTACATGTAACAAAATTGTTGCCCTAAATCATCTTTTTATGTTTTTTCCATATTTTCAAAGAATTAAAGCTTAATTACAATTTTTTTACGTCTTTTCTTCTGTATTGCGCATTGATACGCGTGTACTATCCATTATATGCCAATACGTGGCTGTCTCGCACGGTTTTCTTAACTTCTTTGCTTTCTCCCCTAATTTTTTTTTTAGCAGTGTATATATATATATATATATATATATATATATATATATATATATATATATATATATATATATATATATTGAATCTTCTCTACAGCGGTCACTAATGGTTCCGAAATAAAGTGGCTATTTTAAGGGATGGCCGTCGAAAAGAGGTTTATTTCCATAGCATTTGATCTATGAAGTCTTTTATAGGTTCTGAACGAAATGTGGCTGTTAAGAGGGGTGGCCGGTTAGAGAAGTTTCAATGTATATATAATTTTTTTAGATTTACTCATTAATTGTAATAATTCCTTTTCCCCAACTTTGAGTTTATAAAGGTTTTAATACATATGTATTAAAAGTATTACACGTATATATATGTATACATATGCATGTATACATATATATATGTATACATAGTATTTATATGTATACATATGCATTTTAGGCCAAGAAATGAAAACGTGCTCTTGTGTTACCGACCCCTTTAAAAAAGAGTACTTTTTTTTCTTTCCAGCTGCTACTTTAGAGAAAAGATATGTGTATGCGGGGCAGGTGATAAGTGGGGCAAGTTGAAAGATATTTTACCAGCTGATCCCGTAAAATGTCTCTTGTCTATTATTCATAGTGACTGCTAAAAATTTTAAAGCATACCAAAATCGCAAAAAATTTTCCAAATGCGGAATTTGTCTAAGTGTTTATTGGCGAATGGCAAAGTGCGGTCATCCAACCCATAGAGTCGAGAACCATCGTCTGTCCCGAACTGAACAGCAAAATTTAAGATGCTTTAAGATTAGAAAATGCGGAATGAATGCTCTCGTAGAAGGAATCAATGATATGTAGCTCTCGCTCTTATGGTGTTTCCACATTCATGCAGACAGGTACCCCCCAACCCCCGCTTGACACTATTTTGGGGTCGATTAGTCACGGTAGTCGCATTAGTCAGGAGCGTGACCCCCCGCCACGTCTTTGATGCTCTGTAAAAACCCGCTCAATTGGAGGATCGTTGCAGAGCGCCGTGCCCATAAATCACTGGCTTCCCCCGCAGAATACTGTGCAGAGCACATGAATGTGGACGTCTTATTAGGTGCACCTCAATAACTTCTCATGTCAAGGTCAAGTGCACATTTTTGCTTTGGGAGCCCACATTTACGATAATAGGTTGTAAGTAGTAAAAACCAGCGTGAATTTACGGACTTGTGACTGGAATGTGAATTTACGGAACGTGAATTACGGATGTCTATATTTGTTTTCAAATATAGCGGAGAATGCCAAAATCTACCAAAATTTACGGGGCACAGGTTAGAAAACTGAAGGTACGTTTTTACACTGCGAACCAGGTTTTAACACAGTTATTTGCCGATGCTGGACACTTGTCAATGAAGACATTTTGCACATAATCCGTGAGAATCGATGGTTGCTGTCACTAGGGGCATCGTATATGTCAGGAGCACCCAAAATTATTTGTCCTACCGCCCCCTTTTCAGAAAAAAATTACCCAGTCCCCCCCCCCCTCCCATAAGAAGTGATAGAACATAGTAAAGAAACATGCTGTAAATAAAACACCTTGAAAATTGAAATTATAAAATTATTTATCAAAATCGACCATGATAGCATCCACATTAAGCACAGAAAATTTAGATAACGAAGAATAATATTAAAATACTAATTTAAAATGACGAATAATATTTAAAATAATTTATTCCCGTACCCCCCCCCCCCCCTTTTCCAGTGTCCTCGGGCTATTTTCAAATTTTCACGGCTTTTTTATGCTACTGCCAGCCCCTTATTTTCATTGAACATCCCCCAATTTGCATCTCAGGCTACTACCCTGGATCGACTCACTTTGGGATACCTTGGTATAGGTGAACCAACACCACCCCCTGGTGCCACCTCATTTTTCCCTTAGCATAATCAGGAGCAACTTTTAGGGGGAGGGGGAATTGTACCTTTTCCCACCCTCTCTCACCTCATAGGATTTTCTGGTCTACAGATTTAACGTGCCCCTATCCGGATTAGGCACGAAGGTATTTTGAATCGAGCACTCCTAGTTCCAAGCCCGATGCACTACCACTAGGCTACCTTGGGCCTCTAGCATTGGACAGTTAGATACCCAAATCTTAGGTCAGTGGCTGTATTTAGGACTATATTTATCCAATTGAAAAATTAGATGATTATTTTTTTCCGATTAATACTTAATCTATAGGCATTACGTGGTTAGAGATGTAATTTTATTGTCAGGAAAGATAGAGGAATATAAAATTCACGGAGTGTCTTGGTTTGTCAGACTTTAACTCCAGTAAGTAAGTGAATTGTAATCACGATACACATGCTCAGTCAAGTACAAATATATAAAAACTAGCTGAAAACCCGCGCTTCGCTACGGAGTACATTCAAATTAAATACAACGGTCAATGTATGCAATTAATGCCAATATATATATATATATATATATATATATATATATATATATAATAAATGCGACGATCAATGTATACAATTGATGTAAAATATATATATATATATATATTTATAAAAAAATCGTAAGGGATATTTATTTTTTTGGATAATATCCAATCGTCTGCTGCATTAGAAAGAAAAATAATATCATTTTTGCCTATTTAGTTGTTATGCACGTGACGATAAATTTATTGAAAGTACCAGAAAAAGAAATCACGTGATCAACATTTAATAAATTAAATTCTAAAAATTAATCTTTAAAAATTCACCAAAAATCAGAAAATCAAGGTAAAGGTTCGAAAAAGATTTCATTTTGAAGGAATTTTTATGATCTTTCTCGTGATATAAATTGTATAACCCTCAATGTATTATTTTAAATGCAAACGTAAAAAAAGTTTAAAAAACAGCTTACAAATTTGATTTAAAAAAATCTAAGAAGAATTTTTGAAAAATCTTTCTTAGTGCACCCCTACACTATTAGAAGAATCGCCATGCAAAATTTCAGCCCTTTAGGTCCAGCGGTTTGGTCCGTGCGTTGTATGTCAGTCAGCCAGTCAGTCAGTGAATGAATGAGTCAGTTACGGAAACTCAGTTAACGGAACTGTTTTATATATATATAGATAAGCCCTCACTATGTAAAATTAAATTTAAAAACAAAAGAAAAAATTCTTCAGGTAGTCTCTTCTAACGAAACTACCGCGGGTTATTAACGTAGGATTACTTATCGTTGTTCATCTCTTTTCTTTTCTTTTTAAGGCATTTTGGTACTTTTCTGTTTAACTGTTTACTGCTATTGGGTTTGGCGTGCTGCCAAAATTATAACTCGCGACGCCGGACAATTTTTTTTTCTCTCCGCAGGACCGTTATTGAGGAACATAATCCTACGTTTAAATTTAAAATAAAAGGAACATCATTTTCAAGTGACGGAATTAAGATTAGAAAAAATGGCGTCACCGTGTAATCGAACACGAGACGAAAAATCAGCGAGTGAACGTGCTACCGACTGCGATGTGAAGCCACAGTCAGTGAAGTAAAAGAGAGGATGTTATGAACATTGAGATAATTGAGAAGTTCTTGTGGGAAGGTAAAAATACAAGTGAGAGGTGTTTTAGAATAGAATTAAGATATTAAAGTGTTTTAATGTCAGTGCTTATATCTATGTGCATTTGTCAGAAAATAACTCATTTTTTTTACGGTAAATAGTAACCAAAATTTCGTTTTTATGCTGAATGCTTAGATTTACAGGTATTCGGGTTAGAAATTAAAAGCCCATTTTATTATTGAGAGAATTCTAAATGTGGGAACCGAAATTCGCGATTAGATCCTATTGTCATACATCATTTGTAATGTAATTGTTATAGAAATTATTTACTGAAATTTATTACACAGCAGGGATAAAGACTGTACATCGTTAGTGGCATAACAATCTTGAAATAGGTTGAATTATCGTATTTCTCTTGCGAATACTAATCGTGTTATTGATCACATATAATTTGTGGTAAAATAATTTCTCTACCGTAATAGGATTATTAATATGTAATGCAATTTTGATATAATATTGCAGGTAACTTGTGCCGTGATAGTTTTTATGTAGATAACATTATCGGGCAGTTTTTGTGATACAGTAATTGGCATTCAGAATCGCATAAAATTTGTGATCGTATAATCGTATATAATTTCTAACTTAATAGTTTTGTAATAAATCCCGCTATCGGATATCGTTCGTTATATCTATGGTGCCCGGTACAAAGGGCTTAAGCAAAAAAAAGTGATTTTTAGATATTTGTTAGTATTGATAAAAAAAAAAATCTTTTGACTTATATAAAAGGCTTAAGGGGATAGTGGACCTTTCAAAACGATTTGTGAAATTTTTACCACAGAGATATGAAATTTTGTATATATATTCAATAAAGTATAACAATATTAAACACCTTATAAAATTTTATAAATATTTTTTAAAAATATTTTATAGTTAAAAAATTTAAATTAAATTACCCTTCTTTAAAATGCTCCTTGCGACTCAATTTTAAACTTTTACCCTTAATTTTGAATTTATATTGCTTATAAATACTTTCTGAACAAAGTTATGTATTTTTTTGTACTTTCGTTGAATAGTTAATTTTTAGAAAATATTTTTATGCTTGTACTCTGAATTTTCGCGAAATTTTTGTACTTTTCTAAACTAAAGTTAAACTTTTATAACCTAAATGACCTCGAATCCTAAAATGGATACATAACTTTATTTTGATGTATTACAGAAATCTTTATTGTAAATTTCATAAAATTTCGTCAAAAATTGTGACGCGAGGAGCATTTTAAAGACTTGCAAATCTGGAAATTTCTCATTTTGAGAAAAAGTCATTTAAAAGATAATTTTTTATCTACCTTTAATACTTGCTACTCTAAAGCCACCAATTTTTCATTTTTCTTTTCATTACACATTTTAAATGCATTTCATTCCAATATTTACATGTTTTTAAAATATTAATACACCCCCAAAAAAAATTCCAATTTTTGCTCGATTTTTGGTAATTTGAAAGTCCACCATCCCCTTAAGTCTATCAATTTTGTATACAAAAGTACATTTCTTTGTACAAAAGACTCAAGTCGAAAGAATTGTTCTGCGATTGGTATAAAGCCAATAATCTGGTTTATTTAAATCACTTTTTTTTACTTAAGCCATTTATACCGGGCACCATAGATATAGTAACTTGGATATAAATTGTATGTAATTTAAAATGCAAAAATTATGTTAGTGAATGTATTATGGTATATCATCCAAACTGAGAGATGAATAATTTATGTGCAGCATTGTTTTAAAATTTTCAGAAAAACGACGCTAACTCGGTAAGGGATCTTTATGGCGCTACAAGCATAGTAAAAAAGAAGCTAAATGATAGAATGACAACCTTTCCAGTTATTTCCCTAAAACATGCTGTGATGTTCAAATGCTTTTTCTCAAGATAATGGGGCATAATTAATTCTGTTGTTGTTGTTGTTTTTAATGCCCCCTGGCGGAATTTCTTCTAGACCAGGTCCATATAGGTTAGCGGGTTGAGGAGTGTGGCTCCGGTTTAGAACGCCACTACAATGGTCTGATTTAGTCAGGTGCCACCACAATTTTGACCGAACACCCCCAGGGGTGGCAGCTGGGAGGATCATATCCTCTACCCCTCTACTACCTTCTCTGACCTCCTAGAGCGACATAATGATCATACCCTCTACTACCCTCTCTGATCTCCTAGAGAAACATAAGGATCATTCTCTCTACTACCCTCTCTGACCTCCGAGAGCGACATAATGATCATACCCTCTACTACCCTCTCTGATCTCCTAGAGAAACATAAGGATCATACTCTCTACTACCCTCTCTGACCTCCGAGAGCGACATTATGATTATACCCTCTACTACCCTCTCTAACCTCCTAGAGAAACATAAGGATCATACTCTCTACTACCCTCTCTGACCTCCGAGAGCGACATTATGATCATACCCTCTACTACCCTCTCTGACCTCCTAGAGAAACATAAGGATCATACTCTCTACTACCCTCTCTGACCTCCGAGAGCGACATTATGATCATACCCTCTACTATCCTCTCTGACCTCCTAGAGAAACATAAGGATCATACTCTCTACTACCCTCTCTGACCTCCGAGAGCGACATTATGATCATACCCTCTACTACCCTCTCTGACCTCCTAGAGAAACATAAGGATCATACTCTCTACTACCCTCTCTGACCTCCGAGAGCGACATTATGATCATACCCTCTACTATCCTCTCTGACCTCCTAGAGAAACATAATTGATTCTGATTTTTGAATTAGCAATAATTCGTTAATTGAAAAATTTTATTGATTTATCTCAAAATAAACCCTCATATTTGTGTAACATAGAAGTCAGCTTTAATTCTTCTTATGTGGGTGATTTTTTTTTTCTAAGTGGGTGACCTAATATGTAACGGGTGGTCTGATCGATTCATCCCGTCTAGCGGTTTTCCATCTTTTTTTTTAATGTCATTAATATTTTTTCTGGCAAAGAAATCAACTCGCGATCCAGCTTTTAAAAGGTTCTGGTTTATCATCCCCTGTGGTCTTTTGACAAATACCTAACGGACGACATACGGGGGACCCAAAACTTTCAAAATCACCGACTTAATGAAGAACTTAATTGCAGAAACAGATAGATTAAAAAGGAAAAAAAAAAATATGGAGAGATCCAATTTTACAACTGCCACTCCCAGATTCCTTCATAACTCACTTGCATAAACCCCTCCCGAAAAAGTTCAGTAAATCAATTAGCTTAATTACGAACCTCTTAAATGTAATCTGGAAGCATTTCTAATGTCGGGCGGGTTGCGACTAATTTCGCAGGCATCTCGAATCAAAGAGAAATCGTTTGCTGGCTGTCTAAAATCAATACTAATTACTCGGGAATAGTTCCCTGACGAGGCCGGGTGTTCTTTTTATCATTTCTGAACTCTCCGAATTAGTTTCTACGAATCTTTTTTTATTTTGCTTTATTAATATTATTCTTTCCTAGTTATGTGCTCGCCTAATAAACTATTTATTATTAGGATGGGTCTGCATTCAGAATTACAATCAGATAGCAACGTCTCGCTGATTTGGTTAACTTTTTTTTTTGTTCTGGTAGTTTTAACGAGTACAGGAAAACGACTGTCGATTAAAGTTGTAGTTATTTTTTTTATGTTATTTCTTTCTCTTTTATTTTTTCTTCTTTATCGTTTGATAGAGTTTGAATGAAATTGTTGTTCCGAAGTTCGATTTTTTTGTTGAGTGAGTTGGGACTTGTTTTTGAAAATACTGCATAAAGATTCTACACGTTGGTAAACAAAGCAACAAAATAAATGGCTGAGTGTTTTTTTTTTTTTTTTGGTTTTTTTTTTCTCTGTGACGCAACAGGAAGATAATTTGGATAATCACTAGTGTGCAGTGGCGGATTTTACTAGTTTTGAGGCTATAGGAAAATTTCGTTTGGCTTCCGGTTCATATGCATGAAAGTATATATTTTTACCATCTATGCAATAACCTATTAATCATGCACGTTTACCGTTTACCTAAAAACATTTGCTGTTGAAATGTTATAATAATACACTTTTGTTTTATTTAAAAACAATATGCACATAGATTTAGATGTTGAGAAAAACTCCACAGTTTTTTTTTTGTTGTTGTTAAAGCTGTTGTGTACTAACCCTATTGGATTCGCTCACCTCAATGTTTACCTATGGAGAAAATCTGTCTACTATTTAAAGCTACATCAATGCTGATAATTTAATAAAAAGGGTATTTTCAGAGATCCCGAACATTTCTCCATCCTGCAACAGGATTCATTTTACAAATTTCGTCCACCAAAGAGTTTTATGAGCATTAAAACACAGTCTTCCAGATTTTTTCCCAGAATAATTTAAATTTTAAAGTATTATTTGCATTTAAAAAAACGAAAAAATATTTCAGGCAGTCTCCTCTAACGAAACTACCGCGGGATATTAGCGTAGGATTACTTATCGTTTGCTTACCTCTTTTTAATTTATTATTATTATTATTTATTTATTTTTAGTTATGCATTTTGGTACTTTCTATGTAACTGTTTACTGCTACTGGGTTTGACGCGCTGCCAAAATTATAACTCGCGACGAAGGACATTTTTTTTTCTCTCCGAAGGACCGTTATTGAGGAACGTAATCCTACGTTAAACGATCCCAAGATGCAAAATTTCTTTCTCTATTAAGAAGTACAATTTACAAAAAAAAAGAAGAAAAATATCTTTAAATCCAATTTGGCAGTCCTTAGACAGATTTTCTCAATAGGTTAACATCGAGGTGAGCGAATCCTATAGGGTTAGTAGTACACATCAATCTTAATTTTAACGTACAAACTAATAAGGCAATGCGTTGGAAATGGCACTAGCTTTTCAACTTTGGTAGTTTGAATTCCATTACCAGAAGTGCGAGCTGTCAGCTATGCGCGGTTGATAATAAAAACAAGTTGAAAAAGTAAAGGGTCCTGGTTGTCCGCCATATTTGAATCGCGCAGCTCAACCAATGAAGAGAAGTTTGTCTGATTGTCGGCTTGCATTTATAGATATTTTTCACTTTGCAAAAACGTTGTAAATAACGTTTTTTAGGGCTTGAGGTAGCCTAGTGTTAGCGCGCAGGCTTACGATTTTGAAGTTGTTCGGTCAAATCCCGACAAACGCCGTTAAATACCTCCGTGTTTAGGTCGGATATGGGCACGTTAAATCTGTAGTCCGGAAAGTCCCTCTATGAGGTCAGAGAGGGTGGGAGAGGGTACGATTCCCCCAGTTGTCACCCCTGGGGGATGGTCGGTCAAAATTGTAGTGGCAGCTGGCTAAATCGGTCTCTGACCCTTGTGGTGCCATTATAAATCGGAGTCGCACCCCTCTGCCCGCTAGCCTAAATGAACATGATCTGGAATACCGTCAAACCTCGTTTATCCGGCCCTCGTGGATTCGGATATCCGGATAATCCGGATCACATTTGTAGACTTTTTAAAATTTAATGTTCACATTCGGTAATAATTTTTAACTATGGTAGCAAGAATGTAACTATAAGTACGCCAAATATTCGCGTTTTAGTTTGATTCAATGTACAGTTCCTGCATAGATTATACAATAAATTATGGTAATAAATGCTTTTTGTTGAGTTTAAGAAAGCTTTACTAGACTTACCAATTCTTTGTTAAGAAACGATGTGAAAAGTTATTTTTATATTTTTTAATGTCTTGTAAACAATACTATGTAATTTTGTTACAAAACATAGTTGTTTATCGTAATAAACGGTAAGTCTGCTTAGTTAAGGATTTTGTTTTGCTTATTACCCATATTGCCGGATTATCCGGATTTTCGATTGTCCGGATTGCCTATGGTTCCAGTTAGTCCGGATAAACGAGATTTTACTGTACTTCCGTTTAGTAGACATTAGACACAACAGCAACACGTTTTTTTAATTTTAATAATTAGGGGAAACATGGGATATGCAGTGTTTCAAACGCAAATAATTTCCCTTGATGGACAAAACTTAAAAAAAGGAAAATGTAGAACTGTACAGAACATTTTAGGCTATCTAAAAATACCATTCTAATTTGATTACCAATGTTTAAGTAGCTGAAAAGAGTGAGAGAAAATTGATTATGGAAATGGGAGATTATCAGAGCGTCTTCATCCCCTGTGGAGAGAAACTCATAATAATCATTCAAAATGTCACTCTTAAAGGGGAAGAAGGGCATTCTCAAACTGTCAGCTCGACCCCTCCTACTAAGATTGTCGGAAGCAAGTAGCTATCTAAACTGCTATTTTTTTTCTTTTCTAGACCTTAAAGTAGAGCTACAAAATAAAGTAAGATACCTTAATTGTGATGGATTCCGCATCAGTTTTTCCTAGAATAGATGATTAAATTTTTAACGTAATAAAAGTTTCTCACACATGCATACCAGTAGTTAAAAGCTTTAAATTATCTTATGTCCTAACTTACATGGTTGAAGAAATAATCTGAATAAGCTAAAAAATAGTTTAAACTGAAGTTGTATAATTTTCTGAACACAGTTATTTGTTACAACAGAAACACACACCTTAATATTCACAATGTTACGAATTTTGTAAATATTGCATTTTGTATCGTTAAAATGGCTTCTATGGAAGAGTTTCTATAGCTATGTATTTAACATGGGAGTCTGTGGTAATCTAGCCATGTAAAATATAAACAATACAAATAAACAAAAATTAAAATTAAAGCATAGACTGCTAAATCACTTTAACATAAAACATATCCTGCAAAGAAAACATAAAACATTTTCAATAGAGGATAGCGCAGGAGCTTCATATCCCCATAATGAAAAAAACAAACAAGTAATCCAACAGAGATAGATAAAAATAATACGAATATAGACTCTGGGCGTCCACCCACCAACGGCAAGATTCTGTATAAGTGCCGGAACTGAATCATAAAACAACATAGAGGTAACCGACATGTCTCGTGATCAGGGAGCCTAACCATATCAGTTACCTCAAGGGGAACTTTCTGAATAGGATGCAGGTAAGCCCAAAAAACATCCCAAGGCCCCGAGTCCCCCAAGGAAGCAATAAGTCAAAAAGAAAATGAAAAGACAAACACAACTTACAGTATGGGCTCAACGCACCGTACATGCAAGCACACAAATAATCGTAATGCAAAGTAAAAGATACATACACACCCCAATTCCGTAAGTGACGGTTATGGCGAAACAGCAGCCAATTCTATCCTAAAGTTACGTCATTGTAATATTACTACAGCGCCACCTCCCATTACAGCTTAACCAAATGAAAACATAAATACTTTTCTAAACATCTTTAAAAATTCCTGAGTCTAAATGCCATTTTTTAAAAACTTTTAAATTGCCGAAATTTTTAGGGAAATTGTTTTTACTTAAGTTTTCCTTGAAAATGTTACATGCCTGCAAAAAATCCCCAGCGTTGTTACATATGTTTTTTATTCTGTAAAGTTGTGAGTAAAAAATATTATAATAAATTTTATAGTTTAAGTTGCTATGGAAACTGGTAAACGTGATAACCTCGAAGTTAAAATCTAACCTTTTATCATATATCCCTATTTTTATTTCTCTATTTTGAATTTTAATTTTTAAATCCAGATAAGTCGCACAAAGATTATTATCGTTAGTCCGGTTCAAAGTTAGTTCCTTTGGGTAGATTTGATTAAGAAATTCCAAATCGTTGCAGTTAAAAATTATGAGGTCATCAATATATCTAAATCCGGTAACATTATTTGAGTTAAGAAATTTAGTTTCGTAAAAATGTAAGAATAGGTTTGCAAATGCACTAGAATAGCTATTTCCCATAGGTATACCCTTTATCTGTTTAAAGAAACATAATCTATTAAAGAGGTAGTTTTCAAAAATATTAAATTTACATAAATCAATCCAGGCACATTTTAAGATTAAAGTACTATCTAGATAAGCATCATAAATTTCTGAACAGATAATCATTAAATTATCATGCGGAATACTGGTAAACAGGTTTTCAAAATCAAACGTGTATATGCTATCTATATTCTTACTTTTTAAAAAATGTAGAACATCCTGGTTATTATTTATAATAAAGCTATTTTCGGTAACCTTAATTTTATTTAGAATAATTTTTAAATAGCTAAAGAACTTTTTACTGAACAAACTGTTATAACAGTTTGTACTACATGTAACAAACCTAAATTTAGTAGGTACTTTATGGAATTTTTGGAGGCATGTAACATTTTCGAGGAAAACTTAAGTAAAAACAATTTCCCTAAAAATTTCGGCAACTTAAAAGTTAAAAAAAAATGGCATTTAGACTCAGGAATTTTTAAAGATGTTTAGAATAGTATTTATGTTTTCATTTGGTTAAGCTGTAATTGGGAGTGGCACTGTAGTAATGTTACAATGACGTAACTTTAGGATAGAATTGGCTGCTGTTTCGCCATAACCGTCACCATATATATATTTATTTATTTATTTGGCATTAATTGCATACATCGACCGTTGTATTTAATTTGAATGTACTCCGTAGCGAACTACGGGTATTCAGCTAGTCTAACAATTTATTCGGTTTTACATTACAGGTAAATATATTGCAAGTGTATTCTGACCATTAATTGTTTTGTGTAAGCATATATCTCAATTTTATCACGCGCACAGCACTTTGATATTTAATCACCAGTCAATCATATAAAATTTTAAACTGCTAATTTGAAAATTATTTATAGGTTTATAATATGTTTTTATATATGACATATTTAAAGATATGTACTTTATATGTGTAAAGAAAGAAAATTTCTTTTTCCAATATTATTTGAGTTTTTGGGGTTACAATTAGATCATATATATAGCCATTTCATCCAGCTTCAAGGTCCTCTGCCCCCTTAAAATATAAGTTGCACTTAAAAAGAACGAAAAATTCCCCAAGGTGTAAGATTTTTTTCTCTATTACGGAGTACAATTTTTTTTATTATTATTAAGCTTTAAATCCACGTCGGCCATCCTTAGACACATTTTCTCCATAGTTAAACATTGAGGTGAGCTAATCCAATACAGTTAGTACAAGGCAACCTTAAACAGTCAGTATTTCATTCTGTTTAGTCCTACAAGCTTTTACAGGAATATATACTCAGCTTGATAATGCTTTTCTAAAGTATCTCCTAAAATTTACTAATTTTTTGCTTCAAATTTGGTCTCTTTCCAAACTCTATAAATCAGAAATTTTATTCAGCTTTATACCAATTCAGTTCCACTTAGACCAACAAATATTACTAACCCTTCCCATGTAAAACTAGATTCTGCTTTGTTTATCACAACAATCAGCAATTTTGTTAAAGTACTTTTCCATGTACACAGAAAAGATCCCAGGCACAGTAGAAATCTGCATTGGCGATAAAAGGCCAAAATAAGTTTTTTTCCTTGTATGATAAGCTCGCTAACATAAATGTATGATAGACGCTCTTTTTAATACACCGCAACTCATGTTTGTTGGGAGTGGCTGGTTTATTGATTTATTATATTATAATGATGTGCTTATATAAATGATACTTTGTCTTACATTACATTACGTTCCATTACATTGTGTTGCGTTTATTGATGAGGGGTAGTGCACAACTTTAAAAATAGAACTCCGTTTTAACCTAATAAGGATTGTTTGGGGGACCGTATTTTTGCACCCAAATTTTTGGGACTATATTTTTGCCAGATATTTCTACGATATGATTTACACGATAAAGAGAAATTTTAACGTAGGATTACGTTCCTCCATAACGGTCCTCCGGAAAGCAAAATTTCAGACGCTAAAACCGTCCGTCCGTACCTCGCGAGTTATAATTTTGGTAGCAACCCAGTCTGTATCACTTGGACAAGCAGTACACAGTTTAACAGAAAAGTACCAAAATGCGTCAAAATTTTGACATATATATGTGTATATATACAGGGTGGTCATAAAAAACTTTGCCGATATATGGACCTATAGCGGCTGTACCGTTCAACCGATCAAAATGATATTTCAGATATAGTTATTCAGAGATATGAGCTCGGGATTCTGTGAACGGCAACCAAGTGGCACTCACGGTTACGGTCATAGGTACAGAAACTCGAAATTTTCAAAAGGCAACGGCCACTTTTTTACATGTTTTTATTAACTCGCTTTCTTGTTTCTTTGTGTGTTTGTGTGTTTGTCAAGTACAAATATTGCAATCGATGTTTAACTAATTAGCCGACTAGCTAGACATTTGAAACTTTTAGAATAGCCCAGGACACGATGACAATGCATTCTTTTGATACTTTTAGCCATCTTTAAGCAGCCTTGAATTCATCTTCAGTTAATTTTGTTTTGTAGACTGGTGCAGCCATCTATCGGCCGAGACGAGAACGAAAAGTTAAACGTAAGTTAACTTCCAATTAACTTCATTTTCTTTGAAGTTGTTGGGATAATTCATCAGAAAAATATTTTTAAAGTATTTATAAATACATGGAATTGTCAAGTTTATATAATTCAACAGAAAATTTTAAAAACATGGTATATAAAAAGTTCTTTTTATCTTGTAATTATTCCGTCTCAAAATGTTCAGCGCATGCGAAAACCCCAAAGAGCGTTGGAACGATACCTGTATCACAAAAAACGGACGCGTTATGCACGCGCAAAAAAACCAGCTCTGCGAACGGCAAACAGAAACACGATCGGGGCACACGGAGGGAATTTGCATATGACAGAGGCAAGACACCAATCACTGATGACAACACAGATCGGGCAAAAGAAAACTTTTATTTGGATTACACATTTTCCACATGGCTGCCATCACAAACCGTTCACAGAGCTGTTTTTTTGTGCGTGCATAAAGCTTCGTTTTTTGTTATACACGTACGGTTCCAACTCTCTTATGGTTTTTGCATGCGCTAAGCATTTTGCGTTCGGAAAAAGTGGGCGTTGCCATTCGAAAATTTCAAGTTTCTGTACCTATAACCGTAACCGTGAGCGCCACTTGATTGCCGTTCTCAGAATCCCTAGTTCATACTTCTGAATAATTATATCTGAAATCTCATCTCGATGGCCGCTAGAGGTCCATATATCGGCAAAGTTTTTTTATGATAACCCTGTATACATACGTACATATATATATAGATACATATATACATAACACATACATGCATATATACATACAAAAAAGGTAAGCAACGATAAGTAATCCTGCGTTAATAACCCGCGGTAGTTTCGTTAGAAGAGACTACCTGAAAATTTTTTTCGTTCTGAGTTAATGGTCGTTTTAAATCGTGTTGTTGTTGTCGTTTTTAATGCCCCTTGGCCAGAAATATCCCAGACCAGGTCCATATAGGCTAGCGGCCAGAGAGGTGCGGCTTCGGTTTATAATGGCACCACAAGAGTCGGGGTCCGATTTAGCCAGGTGCCACCTCCATTTTTACCGAGCTCCCCAAAGGGGCGACATCGGGAAGTGCTCGGTACATCTGGGGGTCGAATCCTAGGTCCCTCCCTGCAGTGTCAATATGCGGGAGCTATATGCCTATTCCATTTGTTTAAAGCTGTCGGTATCGAAAAGTTTGATATTAATAAATTTAGAAATAAAAATCGAGTTCCTCAGATCGTATGGGCCAGTTCATTTGGTGAGATACCGACCCCAAGGTTAAGGCACAGGGGTTCGAGATTTAGCTTGCGCAGACGGCTGTAGGAACAAAGTAACAAAATAATCTTAGTAACAAAGATAACGAACAGTTAAAAAGCACAATTGCTAATCATAGGAAATTAGAAGCGCAACTAAAATATATATTATCAGTAAAATAAGTAAATTTTTAAAAAAAAATGTACGACACGTCGTTAACCTCGAAAAGAAAGGGAAATATGAGAGGAAGATAATTCAAAATAACCGGAACATTTCCGTTGATAGAATGGAGGTCTTGGGGTTAGGAGAGCCTGGTTCGAATCGGATTGTGGAGGATGGTCATAACCGCTTTAAAAGACAATCATGGTCAAGTATAGAAACTTAAATATTCATGGTGGTCGAAAATTGGCATCGTCGAAATTTAAATAATTGAATGGAGGATTGTGTTCTAGGTAACTCCTTGCGCCGTTGGCCTCAAAATGGAGGGAGTAATATGTGAGGAATGAAAGTCGAAAAATCAGAGTTTCTTAAATAATTCCCGAGACAAAATCTTCGGTCAGGATCAGACCTTCGACGTTATAAGTGTTTTTTCTTTTGAGTGTATGAACTCTCTACGCATCCTGTCTTATTTGCTTAGGGATTTCCTTACTTCTATCAATAAATTTCCCTACGTTTTTCGTGACAGTTGAATTCCCCAAGAAACGTATCAGGACGGAAAGTTTACGCAATTCGCAGACGGCCCCCTTTCCCCTCGAAACCGGAAGTTTTGTCCGGCGATAAATAACCCTTCCTTTATATGACGTTGTCGAAAGCAGGAGCGATGTTCACGTCATTTGCACGCTCTTCGGACATCTTAATTTCTTTTATCTCCGCGTAGCCTTACTTGCACATCCTGGTCAGATGATCTTGAGATGTGAAAAGGAGAGCATGCGTATTACTGTGCTTCGCACTAAATCACAGAACGGCATGAATTGTGATTTAACCGTAAATAATGCTTATAAGTGATATTTAGTTTAAGTTCTGAGGTTAAAAAAAAGGACTAAAGATGATACTGTTATCACTTTTGACAGAAAGATGATACTGTTATCACTTTTGACAGAAAGATGATACTGTTATCACTTTTGACATATTTGTGTTTCTGCTTTTTTTTTTTTAAATTCGCCAAAATTTCCGATAAACAAGTAATATAGGAAGCCTTGGTGACGTTTAGCAGGGGAGGGGGAAAATTAAGTTTGATCAATAACACCTTGATTCGTATTTAAAGTCCTGAACCGAATTTTATAATTTGTATTTTTAGCACTAAGGTGCTATTGCTGTCAGTTTGACAGATTTGCGTTACTGCCTTTCTCAAGTTTGAGCCAGGTGATGGACGAATATCTAGGGCGCTGGCATTCGGTTCAGATCCTGTGGGTTCGAGTCCCACTGTTGGCATGAATGTTTGTAGCCGCTCGGAATCAGCTTTAAACTGTAGATACCGGTCTAATTAGCCCTCGTGTAGCAAAAAGTTTGACCATAGCGCTCCAAACCAAACCTTATCAAGTTTTACAAAATCTCTCTCTCTCTCTCTCGATATAAATATATATATATATATATATATATATATATATATATATATATATATATATATATATATACATATATATATATATATATATATATTGTGATAACTTAAGACTCCGGTAGCTAAAAATGTTCAGAGTCAGTCTACTACATTAAAATACAATTTTATTAAATTTAAGTCGGAAACTTTTTACGCTATTTACAAATGTGTTGATCTACCTCTAGACATAGAGGGAACTGGCCTTCGTAATAGCCAAATAATTTAGATCAGAAGATGTCGGCAAGTACATTCACAACTGAACTAGAAGGTCGGTACACAGCCTCTAGAGCATACAGCTCTGAAAATAGAGTAACTTCGTAAGGAAAGTTATAGCTAACGAGAATCTTATATAGCGGGCTGCTCTGAAATATAAAAATAACTTCTTGATGAAGTAACGTGCTAACAGAAGCCTGTAGAGCAGGATGCTCTGAGATAGCTATACTTCAGGGTGAAGTATTAGTTGACGAGAAGCTTCGAGCGGGCTGCTCTGAAAAATAAAGTTCAGGATGAAGTCGGTCGCTCCAGGACAACTTAGACGAAAGGTGCTCTCTAGATGACAGTCTCGACAAAGTCTGTTCAAAAAACTGGATTTCTTCTCCCGGCGTTGGCACTCGTGTTTCCGGTCACGTGACTGCAAATGTTTAGGTTGGCTGGCACAATTTGTGACGTCATGTCCGTTGGCTGTGATTCGCTTGACAACGAAGCCATGTGGTCGGCTCTTATAAATCAGCTGATCGGAAAATCATTAGTTCACGTCGAAATATTCATTAGTTTACGTCCTCGCAGGGGCGGCGGCTAGGAGCAACACTATTCTCTGCTTCCAGACACCTTGACGCTGATCTATAGAACTGTTCGCAGGTCACCTGCTGTGGGAGGTCCGGCTGTCTGGGTGATTTATTCGGAAAGGTCGTAACGGATTCTTGCAATATATATATATATATATATATATATATATATATATATATATATATATATATATATATATATATATATATACAGTCGAACCTCCATTTAACGAACCTCTATTTTGCGAATTTCTCTATTTAGCGAACTTTTCCCTGGAACTAAGAACATTTTGCAAATTTCTTCGTAAAATAACCTCCAAATAACGAAGTGCCTTCTCTGTTTAACGAACTTTTTCTTGTGATCCAATATTTTTTTCTCCATATTTCTCAAAATATTTCTGAACGTTTCAATTTTATTCTTTCTTTTAACACATTTTATGGTGATCAATGACAGTGAAAGGGTTTACAATGTCCTTAAACTAGTCTCCCGTTTTCTAGATTGTTGATCAGAGTTGTTCTGGTTATTTCGGTTCTTGTAGCTGGAAAATGTCAAAGCGAAAGTGCTTGATCATCAAAGAAAAAAATTTAATTCTTCAAGAGGTGGATAAAGGCGTTAAGATAAAGGATATTGCTTTAAAATTTGGTATTTCTCCAAACAGCTTATCAACCGTAATAAAAATCGTGCTAAGATACAAGATTATGGTTCATCGAATTCTTGATCAAAACGTTTAAAAACATGTGTCTATGAAGATGTGGATGAGGCAGTTTTGAAGTGAATACACACAATGCAAGATAAAAATGTTCTGATCTCTGGGTCTTTCACAATTGAGAAAGACTCTTCAATTTGCGAAGGCAAATTGAAGAGCCATTATAGGGAAAATTAAAATATTAAAATTGAAAAATTGAAGTAGTAAAATAGTAAAATTGACGGCACATTAAAGCATTTAAAGTATTTAAAGTAGGTTAAAGTATTTTAAAAGGTGAATCTCTATTTAACGAATTTTCCATATAACGAACTTTTTTTCAGGATTTAGCGACTTCGTTAAATAGAGGTCCGACTGTATATATATATAAACGTATTTATGTATGTATGTTCCAGCATAACTCTGGAACACCTCGAGCAATTTCAACTAAACTTGGTACACATATGACTTATAGTCTGGAAAAAATACCGTGGGGGATAAAACACCCCAACACCCCACTGGGAAAGGGATGACATTTAAAAAAAAACGAGATCAGTGTGGGATCCATAGTTTTCGGGGTCGTTGAGATGAATAGTGATATTTCCAATGCCGTTTAAGTCCAAGTTCAGCCCCATCGGCATGGAAGGGTGGAAGGGGGGGGAAATAAAATGTCCGAAATACACACATGGCAAACAACTAGTTTCCAATACAGCAGGTAATATAGCAATGCCTTCGCGACGTTTAAACAGATCAACCAAAAATTATGAACATAATAAATTGTGCTTTAGTACTCATTTATATATTTTATGTACAATAATAGTTTTCACCATTTCAAATTACACTCGAGCCATCTGACCACGGAATAAGGAGATTAACGGGCAAAATTACGATATTTTTTTCGAAAAACAAATGGAATAATGTATGCTCTAAGCTGAGAAAAATAATGTTGAAATAGATAGTATTTAAGCAAAAATAACAACAAAAGAATTTTTTTGTTCGGAGAAATAAATTATTTCTAAAATATTAAAGGCTTTATTCCAATACTTCCTGTTAATAAAAACTATATGTTGAAATACTCGGGGAAAAAAAAAATTTCCTATTCATCATGGAAGTTAGCTTGAATTTTTTTTCCTAATCAGTGAATTGTGGGTCAGCCAACGTGTGACGGTCGCTCTAGTGAATATTTAAACCCGGATTCATCCCTATTTTTTATATTGTGATTAATATGAGAGAAACCAACTCGTGCATAACGCTTACGAAACCAGCCAAAAGCATAAATCTCGGAATTTCACGCTAGAGCAAAAGTCATGAAACAGCCGTCTCGTCCAGCGCATTAAATGTGTATTCTCTAGCATATTTTTTCCCCCCAGGATTTTCACTTTCGCACGTGAAACCGGACGTCACTTGTCTACCATTTTGTTTCTTTGGCTAATAAAAAGGGAAATGATTTTCCCAGAAAATCGTATAATTGAAGAATGCTCCAGCCAGTCTCCTAAGCACACACTGTGAACGAATTCTCCCGCCCTTTTTAGGGTAGTGGAATTTTTCTTTTCTGTTTGACACGGTATACCGTAGACAAGTGGTAGGACACCCGACGTCCAAAAAAATTTTTTCAGACACTAGCTATTAAAATACTTATCTATATTAATTGTTAGCTCTTCTTTTGCTAACAAGGCAAGCTTCTGGTTACTTAATAACGGAAGATCAACATGACATTATACTTAAAACGATAACAACAGTTTTATTTGAGGAATATAGAAAACACTTAGCGGCTGGCTGTCAACGTGCGACCGCCATCCATTACACAACGCTCTCTCTCTCTGTTACAATATTGCAGTGCGCATGCGCTCACATTCTTCGTGCGGTCTGTTACATGCTGCCATCTATTAACATAGAAAATTGCTTACATTCGGGCATCCTGACAGAGAATTGCCCTCAATTCGTACTTATAACACTACTAAAAATACAACTTAAACATTTAGAAATATAAACAATGTGCTAAAAAACAAAAATAATATATGGTCTTCAAAGTCTTTTGGATAATGTCCTAATTGAGTCCTTCTTAGAGTTCAAGAGTTCTTGGGTAAAATTTAAAAAAGAATAAAAAAAACTATATTACCTGATCTTCGGAGGTTGTTACCTGGTGATGATTTGAACTAAGTTAAGGTGGTTCAGGAGGTTCTGCACTGGGAGCCTCGTTGTCTGAATCGTCATCGTCTTCATATCGAGGTTTAGGCCATGGCTTGAGTTGACTGACGTGAGCTGTGGTGGTGTAAAATCGTCCTTTCTGCTTTTCCTCCAGCTGAGTAACTCTGTATGTGTCATTCGGCAGTGTTTCTGTAATTATCAGTGGTCCTCTATATTTCGCTTGCGTCTTCGTAGGTTCTCCTGTTGGTTTTGGTGGTCGTCTGACAACTACTATTTCTCCTGGTTCGTATGTTATAGTTCGACACCTTTTCTTGTCATAATCTTCCTTCATTTTTTGTTGCTTCTTTTCAATCTCTTTACGTGTTTTCTCTTGAATTTCTTTCGGGTCTTCCCATTTTTCTGCGTCTGCGTCTGCTACTTTCCTGAGGATACCATCATTGAATCTGGGCAAGTAGCCATGTAGCATCTCGAAGGGAGTTTTATCTGTGGTTTTGTTAACTACGTTGTTTAAATTTCTTTCAGTTTCTTTAATTCGTAAGTCCCAGTCTTTATGACGTTGGTCCTTCATGGATGTCGTTATTGTTGATAAGATGGTTCTATTAACTCGCTCTACCATACCATTGCCTTGTGGATGTTGCGTAGAATTTAAGGTATGATGAATTCCGTTTTCTTGGCAGTATTGTTCGAACTGACGAGAGGTGAAGCAAGTGCCTCTGTCGCTTACAATTCTATCTGGTAATCCAAATTCTTCAACAAAAGTTTTGAGAGCTTTTAAGACATGTAGCGATGAAGTATTCTTGACTGGAAAAAGTCGTGTGAATCTGGTGAAGTTATCAATTATTACTAGTAAGTCTTGATTTCTTCGAGAACTTTTCACAAATGGACCCAGATGATCCATGTGTATAAGAGAGAATGGTCGTTTTCCTGGCTTTAAACCATCGGCATTTATTACAAAACCCAAAAATTGTACTTCCTTTTTACCAAATTCGCACTTAGAAAGTTTAAGAGTAAGTTTCGCTAATCGTAGACGTTCCAAAACTAATACTAATCTTTCAAGCATGTCCTCCCAAGAGAAAGCAGGTATGAGGATATCATCTAAGTAACAAACAGCTTTAGTAAGAAATAACGGTCCTAGTACTTGATACATTAATCTTTGAAACTCTGAGGGAGCATTAACCAATCCAAAAATCATTCTCTCGAATTGTCCGGTTTCGTCAGGTGTAATAAAGGCTGTTTTTTTCTTCGCTTCCTCCGACAATGGAATCTGCAAGTAACCGTGAGCTAAATCCAAGGTGGTAAATAATTTAGCACCGCTCAAACTTTCCAATAAATCATCTATTTTTGGCAGGGGGAATTTATCCTTTACCGTTTGATTATTAAGACAGCGAAAATCAATAACTAATCTGTGTTCACCTGTTTTCTTCTTCACTAACAAAACTGGACTTGCGTATGGTGACCGTGTTTCCGAAACAATTTTGCTATCTTTCCATTCTTTTACAATTTGTTTGATAATATTACGCTCAGAAGCATTCGTCTTATACGGTCGGGAACATACCGGCTTACTACCGTCTATCTCTTTAATATCCATGAAAGTTAAATCTGTGCATCCCAATTCATTTAAATCAAATGCAAAACAGTCTCTATATTCATTCAACAAACGAACTATATCTTGCTTTTGGTCTTCAAGTAACGTCTCGTCAAATTTAATTTGTTCTAAAGTTATAGGTTCTCGTTCTACGTTAGTACTCATGTCTAGAGGTTCTAATGATTGTGCTTCATTAACAAAATTTATATTGTCCTTATACGACTTTAAATTGACATCGTCCACTAATTCCGCTTTACCAACATTTTGATTTCTATTCAATATAATATTCCTATCTCTGGTATTAATAACTGGTACAATTGTTTCCCCTTCCTTGACTTCCAATAATGAGTCTAAATTTTCACCTTCTCCCCTAATCATAATTAAACCATCATTTAAATTTTCAGTCTTCGCTTTGACAAAATTTATACTATTCTTCACAATTTGTACTGTTTCAGTTACTTTCAATTTAACTGTTGGGTTTTCCTCAATAAATTCTAAATTAACGAATGGGTAATCTTTCGCATATCCGATATGTAAGTTTTCTCCAACCCTAGCATAAGCTATGTACGGTAAATCGAGCAATGTTCTTCCAACTAATAAATCAACTGGTTGTGTATTGTCTGACACGATCAAAATAGTAACATCCTTAGCCAAAACATCGTTTATCTCTATATCTGTAACTGTAACACCTAGACTTTGCGAAACTGGATTAATTTGGTTTCCAAACGAATAAAGATCCTTTTTACATGGAGTAATATTTAATCCTAACTTTTTAGCAATTGACATTTTCATCAGACAACAGCTACTTCCCGTGTCAAGTAAAATACTAATGCTTTGATTGTTTATCTTTGCCTGGCGTAGATATTTGTCTGGCGCCGTCATTTCACGATTCCCATAAACATTCAGATTTTCGCTCCGCGGTTCATTCGTTTTTCTGCAAAACCTAGCAATGTGGTTTCTCCCTCCACAAACAAAACATGCTCTATCATCGCCTATCGAAGAACTAAATACTTTATGAGTTGCGGTTTCTTTTTCATTTATTTTACTTCTGCTGACGTTCGCGTTTTTGTTCTCAAACTTGCTCGAATCGAACCTATTCGTATTACGATTACTCATCCTGTAATTTGAATGCGGGTAGTATTTAAAATCATCACGATAGTTAGTATGCTTCGTATTTCTGCTTTCGCTATTAGTTTTAATTCCTGATCGAACGTTTTCATAATCGTCCAGCACTTGGGCTAAATCATTCGCTTTAACAAACTTTGGCCAAGAATCAATGAAATGTTCACGCATCGTATTTGGGACTCGCTTTTTTAATTGATCTGTAATCATAAGTTCTTTTAGGGATTCAAAGTCATTTATATTTAACCCTGTTAACCACTCATTGAAATAGGTGCGTAATTCGAATACAAAATCAGTCCACGTGCCGTTTACATCTTTAACACGGTTGACAAATTTCTGTCTAAAACTTTCGGGACTTAGTTTATATCTTTTTAACAATAAATTCTTCACAAATATATATTCATTAGTTTCCTGTTCCGATTCTCTCGCAATTAGCTGAGTAATTTCAAGAGGCAATAGCCCTAATAAGTGTGTTACATAGTCACTCTCCGTAAGTCCTACTCGTTTAGCTTGCCTTTCAAATAATACCAAAAATGAAGCTATATCTCCGTCTTTTAAGTCAAATTTCTGCATTAAATTCCTCAAATCTATAGTGTTTTTCTTTACTTCTGGTACAATAACATTACTTTCAGCCTGAGAAATTATCTTATTTTGATTCTGGATTTTTAATTTTTCCAATTCAAAAGCATATTGTTGTTCAATTTTATGTAATTCCTGTTCATCTATCTTATTCTGATTTTCAATTTTTAATTTCTCTACTTGCAAAGCTCGCTCAAATTCAAATTTTTGTGTTTCCTGTTTCACTCTTTCGTCAACTAATCCTGCTAACACTTCTTTAACAAACGGTTCATCATAGTTTTTACTTTTGGTTATAATATCCTTCAAAATAACTATCGTACTAATTTCAGGGACACTCTCGCCCAACTCAATCGCTAACTGAACTAAATCACACTTCTTATATCTACCTAAGTACGCCATTTTTGAGTAAAACAAAAATACAAATATTCAAGATTACCTTGTTCGTTGCCGTTGTCAGGAAGTTCCTCTATCCCTCTTCTGATAATTGTTAGCTCTTCTTTTGCTAACAAGGCAAGCTTCTGGTTACTTAATAACGGAAGATCAACATGACATTATACTTAAAACGATAACAACAGTTTTATTTGAGGAATATAGAAAACACTTAGCGGCTGGCCGTCAACGTGCGACCGCCATCCATTACACAACGCTCTCTCTCTCTGTTACAATATTGCAGTGCGCATGCGCTCACATTCTTCGTGCGGTCTGTTACATGCTGCCATCTATTAACATAGAAAATTGCTTACAATATAAAACAGTTCCGTAACTGATTGATTGACTGACTGACTGACTGATAACGCACAGACCAAACCGCTGGACCTAAAGGGTTGAAATTTTGCATGGCGATTGTTCTTATAGTGTAGAGGTGCACTAGGAAAGATTTTTGAAAAATTCTCCTTAGATTTTTTTAAATCAAACGTTTAAGCTATTTTTGTAACATTCTTTTAAATTTGCATTTAAAATAATAATCTGGGGGTTATAAAATTTATATCACTAGAAAGATCATAAAAAATCTTTTAAAATGAAATCTTTTTCGAATCTTTACCTCCATTTTCTGATTTGATCTGTTCGGTTTAAGGGACAAATTAGTTAGTTAGTTTGTTTATTCCTTGATCACAATTTGGAAAAAGGGAATGTGCATTATTGAAACGATAACAGGATAATTTAGAATACGCGTTAGATTAGGACAATTAATAATAGTGGGGCGTTATTATATATATATATATAATTTATTATGTCTATTATACATATTTTTTAATCTTTATTAAGTAACAAGTTGAAAATATCTTTATATACCTAACAAAATACAAAATATTCTTTTCTACAAATCCTCCCATAAATTTGAGGTGCATCTTATGGTCCGAAAAATACGGTACATGAATTTCCTGTTCATTCTCTCTTGCAAGCAGATATTTTTCTTAAAGCTTAAATAGTTGTTACTGTATAAACCGTACCTAAAAACACGAAAATCTATTCTGTTTAAAAAGATGTCGCCTATTTGAAAACACCGCATTTATTTCTGTGAATTACCCGTTACGGTCACCATTCAAGCGAAATTCCATAAGAATGTAAATGATTCGCTTCCCCCCCTCTTTAATTGCGCGGTAAGCCAACAGTAATAGCCAGGCGATTACGTTATTGTCACCCCCTAATATATCAGTCCACAACGGTTAAAAACTTTCTTCAGCTGTATCCTTTTATTTCTCCTCACGATATATATGACTCATTTTAGAATATTCCATTCCTTTTCCCCCTGCCTGATAATACGTTTGGCCGAGAGCCAATTATATTTGTTTATCTCAGCTATGTTGACGGCTTATAGAGTAAGAGATGCGGACCCATTTTCTACAGGAAGCTGAAATAACCGCTGTGCTATTATACGCGGTCGCCATGGCGACCGTATTGTTGCCAGTTATGAACAATAACATCGTCGACCCACGGTATATTGTCTGGTAAATGTTTGTGTGCATTTTTCCCCGTGTCAACTGCAGATCATAACGTCTTAAATTCCAATCAGGGACGTTATTTTTTCTTATTTCTTCCGTCTAACTTTGGAATACTCAATTTCGACCAAGTGTGCATTTATATGAATGACTTCTATTTTATTTCTGGTAGATGCCTTTTTCCTCTGTTTATTCATTTATTTTTTTCTATTTTTCTGCTCATTTATTTTGGAGTCAGAGAAACGATTGAGTAAACAATACAAGTCACTCTCATTTATTTGTTTGTTTTTCTCGGTCCACAAAAAAAAATAAAGGGTTCGCTAAACATAAAATGGTCTGTTCGCAGACTATTGACCTGAATACCCGAAAGAAAGAAAAAAGAAAGGCATCTCTCTCATCCAAAGTGGTAATATAAGCTTCGGGAAATTATCGGAAAAATTCTGGGACGGTGAAGTTTAATTAAACATGGATTTCGTAACAAGAAATAAACGTCTTGTTTCTTTCCTTGTTAATTGCTCTTTCCCCAGAAAATGTCCGTCTCTCAGAATATTGCAAGTCAGTAATTTTTCCTCTTTTTTTCTCTAAATATTGATTACTTAATGAAAACTTAAGGACTAAGAAATATAGGAAAATATAGTTATAATAGTTAATAACTTAGTCTAAAAATTACACTGTTTTTTTCCCTATTGATTTTAACTATCGAACGCATAGCTTTATGTATACAATTGCTTAGATATTAGTTATTCTAAATAATACTAACTTTTATTTGGAGTATAAGTAAACATAACCGAAATTGACACTTCTGCATTGGATAGATGGCCCCTGGGGTTGTCTCGATTGACTCCGCATTTAATATATTATCCCTTTAAGTCCATGATGGAGATCTGTTTGGAAGAAATCAGGGAAGATTTCTGTGAGTTGTTATCGCTTGACTTCATACCAAAAACATTCCTTTATATTGGCAAATTAATGGTGAATAAATGTCTTTTTAGTCGCCAACAGATACCTTTTTTTGGCGACTTCCTGAGACCGCGATCTGACTCGTGTGTATGACATATTTTATCTAATCAGCTTTCTAAACTTAAGCTTTTAAGTAGTACAACATTTGCAATTTGAACACATTTTTCTCTACCTCCGGTGTTTATTAATCAGTTCAGTTATTCTTATTCTCGCCCGAGCATGCAGAAAACTGGTCACTCTCTGTCTTTGGGTACATTACATTAGGCTTAACAGCTTCGAATTCTCCAATCAGGTTTAATTTCAGTCGTAAAAGGACATAATAGCTGAAAAAGGTTTTTGCGAACAGATTTATTTTTCTCTCTCCTGTTGGCTAAACAAGAGAAATTTATCCAGCCAAATTTGCAGCTGCCTTTTGGCTTTCATATCTTGGTCATATAGTTTGCGCGGTAGGCATTTTGGCTACTTCTTAAATTTTTTTAATTAGTTTTAATTGTCTGAACAAATTAATTAGGACATGTTTATTTTAAATCTGCATCATCCTGTGTGTGTGTGTGTAGGACATGGGTTAGATGTCGACGATCGCAGAGTACCCATGGTTATCTATCAAACATGGGTAAAATAATTAACATTTATTTGCATTTTAAAGAAAATAGGATCAGTCTCAGTGGAATCTACACTGAGACTGATCCTACGACATGAACCTCAAACAAACCTTTCACCAAACTTCTCGCCAGCTTTAAATTACACGCTGGGCTTGTTATTTACATTACATTCAAACTCCCGTACACTGAACTCTCTGTTCAGTACACCGTCTTCTCCCTATCTCTTTTGCATAACATTGGAACTTCCACTGCCGCTGGACCGTCTGTCCAGTGCAACGTCCTAGGCTTAACCCTTTGAGAGGCGCTGTTTGCACAGTGCAAACGCCTAAATCTATTCTTTTTTCACTTGCATTCAATGTATTCCAGTTAAGTGAGCAGAATAGTGGCTAGTATTGCCATATGTTATCAGTTTAAAGAAGTAAATACATTTCGCAACCTTTAATTGGAAAAATTTGCAAGGTTATTGAGGTTAAAAAATTCGTTAAAAATATCTGCACCGTGCAAATGGGGGAGGTTTTTGCCACTGAAAGGGTTAACTCCCGTTCCTCTCCTCTCTCGTCGTTGGTCTGCAGGCGGCGCTGCTCGACCCTACGATCCGATGCACGTTCTGATCACACAAACATATATACAAATATATATATATATGTAATAACACGGGCGCGGAATGATTGCTGAGTGGTAGCTTTGGAAGACTGTTCTCGCCTTTCTACTTGAGGTTAAAAGATGACATGTCGCCCGGCCGTGCATCACAAACGTTTTTAAAACAGTTCCCGCAAATCAACTCAACCCTCGGACACACAAATCATACCACAAATTTCTCGAACTACATATTTATTAAAATCACCGGCTCCTCCGCCGGGTTTTTCGCAGCAGACAAAATATTACAGAATGCGTCTAAATTTAGACATCAGATAGTTTTATAAAGTCATCCCATCACGTGACACAGAGGTGTGACTTACTTTTTGATTGGATAAAAGTTATTTGTTGATGCTCTGATCTGATCTAATTTTTATGGACGCCGCGTCGCGTCTAATTTCGTTAAAAAGTCAGCCATCTTTGATGATATTGCCAAAGACTGTAACAATGGAATTTAACACGAATGCCCAAGGGAAAATTAAGTACTTAATAAGATTAAAAAGGGGTATGTAATTTTGAATAGTAAAGTGAGGAATTAATAGTTTTTGAATGTTAAGAGCGTTGAATCAAGAAATTTCTAGTTTTTTAATATTATATATATATATATATATATATATATATATATATATATATATATATATATATATATATATATATATATATATATATATATATATATATATTTGTATATATGTTTGTATGTATGTATATGTGTTATAATAATCACAATCGAATATATTCCTGCGTATAACTTATTAGAGATGCAGTCGGCCGAAGTGTTGATCCAACAAAGCACTTGGGAAATTTAGGAGGGGAACAGAGACGTATTCCATAGACGTATTTAATTTGTCAGTAAGCAAACTGTAGTGGCCACATAACTTGACCGGAAAAGACATGAAGTCTAAGAGTCTGCAGTAGCTACATGTAAAAGTTAGGAGTGGAGAGAAGAACCGTGGCCTATCATAATATCAGTGCAGATGGGACATCTGCAACAGGACGAGGCGCGAAGAGCTGTTTATATTACAAAGTTAAGAGAGAACAAAGTGGAAGAGTCTTCCCTCCAAACTATTCTCAAATGACTGTTTCTGATCTGGGCACCAGGGTTGGAAGTTACTTAAATTAGTCAGATTTAGTCGTGTGGTGTCCAACGTTGTGGTTTTCCCGGGGATTAATTAATTGCTATGACGATATACGCGCGTGGGGTTGAATCATCTCGCGTGGTGTCCAGATCACGCGCTTGCTCTGCGTTATACCAACAGTAAGAATTTGAAAACGTGTTATTTATTGTAAATTGTGTTATTACAAATTTAATGAGCCTTGGATTCGGACGAAATATATCGGGATGTTATTGAGTTCAGATATTTCACATGCCTGCTTAATGATCTGCAGAACCAATATAAATTATAACTTACATTATTTTTAGGTTACAATTTGGAATAGGGGTTGTGCTTTAAAAGTAATTTAGGAAGACGCGTTTTCTTGTTACATATATAACACTAACTAACACACACACACACACACACACATATATATATATATATATATATATATATATATATATATATATATCTTTTCTGGTCTTCGTGATAAATATAAATATATTTGCATATAAGTATATATAAAGTAGCAAAACAATTAAGTTATTTTCTTTAAAAATAATTATCAAAAATACGCAACATTATAAAAATATAATAATAACAACGATGAGATCATTATTGTGGGGAACATTTAAAATCACCCAACAGTCATAAGTCATAATATAATTTTACAGTTAACCGTTAATCAAACAGAGATCTTATGTAAGTTTGATTAGTCGCATGTTAAAACTGTGCTTAGAATAATCACCCCAGGGTACCAAAGATGATTAATTTGATTTCTTTCCTGGCAATAATTTATTTTTATTGAAATAAAAAAAGGATAAAGAGATAGCCTTGCCCAGACATTATTTAAAGAGAAACAATTCATTTGATGTTTATATAGACATAATAATTTTTATTGGAATTTACTATGCATAATATATCAAGGGTCTTGACTTTTGAAATTATGCCGAAGAAATCTTTCTTTTGCCGGTACTTTACATGATACGCTTTTGGATATCTCTTTAAAATAATCTTTGTTCAAATATTTTTCTAAATAAACACTGATGCCATCTACGATCAATATATTTATTTTAACCTTTGAATTTTTAATTACTTGAGTTATTCACGGGGAATAAGTTTTAAAAAAATACTTGCCCGCAGCAATATTTTTAATAACTCTGTTTTGGCAACATGTCAATTTCAAACTGAATTTTTTTTTTTTTCGAAAGTATAATATTATTTTTTTATCCATTCATCTGTGGCAAAAGAGAAAATTTTTGAGTAAAAATTTTTATTTTATCATCAGCACGTATTTTTTTTTTATAGGGAACTTTTTCGGTGGTTTTTGAAGGATCTTTCAACATTTAGAGCATGCTTGAAATATTTCCACCTCATGAGTTTTAAATAATGTTTATGAAGATTTTTTAAAAAGGTCTGAATAATGTTTGAAATTCAGATAGAAGGTTGCCAAAAGTTCATTTTGCGTGAAGGCCTCAAACAGTGGAAGTTTAAAGGACTAAGCATTTAAGAGTCTGTATTTATATAATTTTGAAAATGAATTTACTTGGACAAGCTTCAAGTCGGTTTACTAAAAAGTGCCTGTAAATACTAGAAAACTATTAAGTATCGTAAATTTGTGTCATGTATTTAAACCAGATATTAATATTTTAAAAACTAAGCCTTTATCGTTTTCTTAAAACGTTAATGGCTTTGATAACTTATTTTTTACTAACGGATGATGTCCATTAAGAGGTCATTCTACACTTAAGACTGGAAAAAATTGAATTTTTGTAATATATAACTATTATATATATATATATATATATATATATATATATATATATATATATATATAATAGTTTTATAGTTTTATTAAAATAATAAAGCTTTATGGTCTTGTTTACTTTCGATGTGATAAAACAAATACATTAAAGGGTCATTCTACTTTTCATGCTAAATTGGGAAAAATAGCTTATTTTCGAATAAAAAGTTTTAATCATCACTTTATCATCACTTTTCTTAAAATGACAGTTTTTAACTTTATCGGTCTTAATTATAATTTTTACCATAAAATATGAACATCATGTCGAACCTTAATTTATATATACCCATACTTTTTGTGGGCTTTGTGAGATTTATGCTGCTCGTATGTACTTGACTGCTTTCTTTTGGTGAAGTTAAATTGCTTTTACAAAAGAGGGTTTACTTTCTCATATCCTCTGTTTTCATACAAGAAAAAAACTTTTTCTATGGTAACGTGGGCTTTGCGAGATTTATGCTGCTCGTGTCTACTAGACTGCTTTCTTTTGGTGAAGTTAAATTGATTTTACAAATGAGGGTTTTCTCTCTCATATCCTCTTTTCATACAATAGCAAACTTTTTCTGTGGTAACATGGGCTTGTGAGATTCATGCTGCTCGTGTCTACTTGACTGCTTTCTTTTGGTGAAGTTAAAAGGCTTTTACAAAGGAGGGTTTTGTTTCTCATATCCTCTGTTTTCATAAAAGAAAAAAAATTTTCTGTGGTATCGTGGGCTTTGTGAGATTTATGCTGCTCGTGTCTACTTGACTCCTTTCTTTTGGTGAAATTAAAATGCTTTTACAAAAGAGGGTTTTCTTTCTCATATCCTCTGTTTTCATAAAAGAAAATTTTTTTTCTGTGGTATCGTGGGCTTTGTGAGATTTATGCTGCTCGTGTCTACTTGACTGCTTTCTTTTGGTGAAGTTAAATTGCTTTTACAAAAGAGGATTTTCTTTCTCATATCTTCTGTTTTCATACAATAACAAACATTTTCTGTGGTATCGTGGGCTTTGTGAGTTTTATGCTGCTCGTGTCTATTTGACTCCTTTCTTTTGGCGAAGTTAAAATGCTTTTACAAAAGAGGGTTTTCTTTCTCATACAAGAAAAAACTTTTCTATTGTAACTACGAGTATACAACTATAAACTAGACCAATGGTGAGCAAACTTTCTTCGACTGCGACCCACATTCTTTTGAAAAAAATAGTACTCGACCCTAAGAAATTTTTTTTAAGGAGGAAAATGTTAACAAAAAAATTGTCAAAATTTGTATATTTTCTAACTATTTTTGAAAACGTTGAACTATAGATTTTGGGATGGTGTTATATATTGCAAGACTGTTTGACACCTGGTTTAACAGTATCATATCACATATTTTTAACACAAATTAATAAATAAAAATATTTATTAAAACATGTAATTATGAAAATTTTAAATCATGCTTTTTAATTGAATAATTCATTAGGATATAAATTTACTTCGGACTATTCGCGACCCCTCCATTTTTTTTTTCCTGGCCCCCTTGTGGGTCACGAACCACGGTTTCCGCACCACCGAACTAGACAACTCTCTCTCAGGTGCAATGAACAAAATCGCCCGTCATCCCCCATCATTAATATCCTCAATCATACAGCTTATCAACTTCGATTCCCATCCAAGGAATTCGGTAATTCTGGCGACATTCAATTCGAGATTCGCGCCTTTCATCAAAGCTGATTTATTCCGCTGATTAAGATCTCCCGCCGTTCCGACTTCACAGGGGTTTTATCAGCCGGGCCAGAATGTAGTACACACACTTTTATCGGCTGTGAAGTGCACGCCGATGTTCATCATTTCAGCGCTTGTCGTAGACATTAGCTGATTAAAAAGCGGATTGCACTTTGTTTTGACTAGAGCGGTTTATTTATTGATTCGCATATCTGGAATGCGCCTCTTATCTACTTATAAACCCAAGTCTGGTAAGCGAGGAACGTCCAAGAAATTTTTACGTGTTTCAAACTTGAGGATAGAGTGCACTTTGCTTTTGCGGGAGTTGAGAAAATTATGTAGTGTTTGTTGAGAAATATTCACTTTATAAAATAAATACGGGCAAATAATCAACATTGTTGTAAAAAGCTGTATATATTTCTAAACATTTGTAAATATTTATTATATATCTTTGTTTAGTCTCTGTTAAATACCGGTTTTTTATTATCATTTAACGTCAGATTTCGATGTTTGACATTTTGGCGATGTTTTCGAGAATTTTGGCGAGCTTGGCGATAAGTTTGTTGAGGTTTGGCGAACAACCAGATTTCACCCAGGTGACGTGGTTATCGAGATCTGGAAGTATCCATGTCTAGCACCTTCTAGAATGTCATCTAAGATATACAAGCATGCTCAGCTGGGCTTCCAGTTGTTATTCATTCATTTCTTAGTTGCCTAAGTGTATTGTGCAAAATCATAACAATAATCTATATTGTTGTAAAAAAATTGTATATATTTCTAAACATTTGTAAATATTCATTATATATCTTTATGTTTAGTTTGTGTTAAATACCGGTTTTTATTGTCGTTTACTGGAGTAATTGAATGTCACTGACTGGAGTAGAATTGTCTTCAGTGATGAGTCCCGCTTCGAATTGAGCCAAATGACCAGCGAATACGTGTCTGGAGACACCCCGGACAGCGGTGGGATACCAACCTGACTGTCTTTCGCCATACGGGTCGACGACCAGGAGTGATGGTCTGGGGTGCCATTTCATTTCATAGCAAGACCCCTTTGGTTGTCATCCGCAGCACCCTTACAGAACAGCGGTACGTCGACGCTATTCTACGCCCCTTTGTGTTGCCCTTCATATCACGCCATCCTGAGCTTACATTTCAGCAAGATAATGCCCGCCCGCACACGGCGAGAGTGTATACTGCTTGTCTTCGTGCTTGCCCAACGCTACCTTGACCAGCAAGGTTGCCGGATCTCTCCCCCATTGAGCACGTTTAGAGCATTTTGGGCAGGGCCCTCCAACCAGCTCGGGATTTTGACGATCTAACGCGCCAATAGGACAGAAGTTGGCATGATATCCCGCAGGAGGACATCTGCCACCTCTATCAATCAATACCAAGCCGAATAACTGTTTGCACAAGGGCCAGAGGTGGACCAACGCGTTATTGACTTTTTCACTTTGTGAAGCTCTTTTTCTTGAATAAATCATCCAATTTTTCTCAAATTGTAATAATTTGTTTTTTTGTACATGTACATCACATCTACCGATTTTCGTCCCATTCGGATAACTCCTTCTTGGTTCGTCTTTTTTTTTTTTTTCTAAGAGTGTAATAGAGTTAGTTCACAGCAGCCTTAAGAATCAAATGACTGCTATGTATGAATGAAACTATAAAGAGTCTCGTCTATGTACTTGAAAGTATTTTGCAATCATTCGTAGAATATTTATCATATCCTTTCTTTAGTTCAAAAACTTTTAATCTTATGCCTCCCAACCACAAGGAAAAGGTAAACATGCTTGGCCACTTCGCAACAACATCCCTTTTGCCGGCCGATTGGGCTAGAAAATCGTCCTTTCGAACTCATTAATACCGTTCAATTACAGAGAGTATCGATTTGCACGTCCATCGATGAAATTCTGCTGTTTTGGTGACACTTCATCGATGGGTCATTCATTAACTGATTTATTCGAGCGATTAAAACCGCCCGCGCTTATGTTTAGAGCGATTTTATCATCTGAGTCAGAGAGAGAACACTTATCGACGAAGCAGTGTCAGATGCCTGTAAATCAACCTTCGGTCGCTGTACATTAGCTGATTAAAAAGACACTTTAAACGGTGCTCGAGTGACTTTGCCTTAAGAGTGTTAAGCTTCGTAAACATTATGTAACTGTCCTCGTTTTCAAATTTTAACCATGGCATAAAAAATTGTGATTTAAAAGTTTGTTAGGTGAAAGGTTAAAAAATATCAATCGCTACAGGTCTGGAAGGTGTGGTGAATTGTTTTCTCTACGTGTGAGGTCATTTGAGAACACCACATTTTTTTAACCGCATCCTCAACGCAAGAGGTCTTATATGTTTAATGTTAACCTCTATGCACAATGTCGTTCATGAACGCTGTATTTCTGTCATGGCATCCACTACGCTTTCAGAACACCGACTTTCTTGAATGGCATCTTCTAAGCATGAGGTCATTTTGGAACACCATATTTCTCCAATTGCACCTACCTCTGCACACGAGGTCGTTTGAGAACTCTGTATTTCTATCATGGTAACCTTAACATAAAGATCGTTCGAGAACACAGTATTTATTCCATGGTACCCTCTGCGTATGAGGTCGTTTCAGAACACCGAATTTCTTGAATGACATCTTCTACGCATAAGTTCATTTGAAAATACTTAACCATTAATTTCATTCTCTAAAATGAGGTTATTTGTCAGCGTTGAATTTCATAAAATGTATCTTCTTAGTACCAGGTGGTTTTTAATACCTCCTGTGTCATTTGGAAGCATTAAACTTCTTTCATGGACACCTTATAACTGAATTATAACTTCTATACGTGAATTGATATTGAGCACACTGAATTTCAAACACAGCAACCACTACGGTTTTCATAAATTGCATTCTCTATTCATGAAATCGTTTAAAAATAAAGAATTTCATGGTCTACATCAACTACGTAGGGGGTCATTTATGATCAATTCCCATCTAAGAACTTTGTACATCCTTGATTGCATCATCTACGCATAGTAGCTATTTTATTACATTCTCTGCACATGAGATCGTTTGAGAACACTGGATTACAATTATTCCATCTCTGATAGAGGAAATTGACGAATTCTGTCCATTTGGTCATATAAGAACAAAAAATTTCATTAATAGCATTCTCCACGTATAGCATCAATTTAACCAATGTGCGCATGAGGATTAACTTAACACTTTCTATGCTGAAAAAAAACAGAATGTGCATTCTCCATTCGTGAGATCTTTTAAAAATAAAGAATTTCACAGTTTACATCTACGCATGATATCATTCATGATCAATTCACATTTAAGAACTTTGTACATCCTTGGTTGCATCATCTACGCATAGTAGCTATTTTTTGCATTCTCTGCGCATGAGATCGTTTGAGTAAACTGGATTTCAATTATTCCATCTATGTTAGAGGAAATTAACGAATTATGTGCATTTGGTCATATAAGAACAGCAAATTTTATTAATAGCCCTCTCCATGCAAAGCATCAGTTTAACGAATGTACGCATGAGGATGGATTAAAGCAACACTTTCTATGATGAAAAAACAACCCAGAATGTGAATAGATACTGAATATAAATAAACGAATGCATTTCATCCAGTCTAGCTTTCATTTTTTAAAGCCTCAAGATTGGGGGAAAAAATGGCATTCATTAAATTTCAAAATGTCCCTTTTTATTCATGTCTGAGGTGAACAAACTTTATCCAAATAACTTTAACTTGCCTCTGAAGAACTCTTCATTCACTGGGATGTGTCGACGCCTCTGCTAAAGTGGCGGCTACTTCACTTTTCTAAAGGTGGAGAAACAGAGCTCTGTGATGTGTGGAGCTGAAGGGTTTTTTTTTTTTTCCACGCTGTTGGAGCAAAAACTTTATTCTTGCAGTACGGCATTCAAAAATATTCTTTTCGCATGTCATGTAAGGCGCTGGATAGTTAGACGTTTAAATAGATATTTTCTGTGAAAAACTGTCGCGGAATTTTTTTCCCCGCAATTTGTACTTTCGAGAATTTTTCGCTTCGAAAACTGAAATATTGTGCTGGTATATTTTATTTTGTGAAATATTTTTTTCCAGCTTTTCTTAATGTTTTCTGGTGGTTCGGTTGTTGGAGTTGAATTTGCAGTGAAAATTTATTAAAAGTCCGAATATAAGCTACAGTAAGGGACTGAATTTTCAATGAAATTTGAATGTTGAATTCGAACTTTCAGAAAAAAAAATTAATCATTCCATTTTCAGTGAAATTTATCTTTCCATTTTCAGTGAAATTTAAATGTTCAAATTGATTTTCAGTAAAATTTTCGCAGTGGAATAAAACTTTCAACGAAATTTAAAACGTTAGAATTAAATTTCGTGAAAAAAGTTTTTTAGTTAAATTAAAATTTTGAAATTAATTTTCAGTGAAAATTGGATGTTCATTTCGTTTTTCAGCGAAATTTGGATGTTAAAATTGATTTTTAGGGAAATTTTGATGTTGTAATTGGTTTACAGCAAAATTTGAATGTTGAAATTATTTTGCTATGAAAATTGAATGCTGTTAATGTTTTGCAATGAAATTTTACAGTTGAAATTAGTTTTAAGTAAAATTAAAGTGCTTAAAATTATTTTCAGTGAAACTTGGATGTTCATTTTGTTTTACAGTGAAACTTGGAAGTTCATTTTGTTTTTCAGTGAAATTTGGATGTTAAAATTGATTTTTAGGGAAATTTTGATTCTGTAATTGGTTTACAGCAAAATTTGAATGTTGAAATTATTTTGCTATGAAAATTGAATGCTGTTAATGTTTTGCAATGAAATTTTACAGTTGGAATTAGTTTTAAGTAAAATTAAAGTGCTTAGAATTATTTTCAGTGAAACTTGGATGTTTATTTTGTTTTACTGTGAAATTTGGATGTTCATTTTGTTTCTCAGTGAAATTTGGATGTTCAAATTGATTTTCAGGGAAATTTTTATGTTGAAATTGGTTTACAGCAAAATTTGAAAGTTGAAATTGTTTTGCCATGAAAAGATTCAAATCGATGTAAGAGGAGAATATTTAGAAAATATAAATGCTGAAATAGTGAATTAAATCTCTATAAATTTTGAAACAGCGTTGATAAGCTAATAAACTCAATATATGGATAGAATATTCAGAAATTTTAAATGCTATAATTTACCGTGATGATGCAATAAAATCTAACTAGCGAAACCAATTACCAGTAAAACTTAAATGTGGGAATAGAATATTACGTAATAGAATATAAATAGAAAATTTATGCGTAGGAATTTGTTTTTTACGGCATTAAAATTTTGACACTGATTTTTTTTTCTTCCTTTCAAGGGTAATTGAACATACAATAAACTCTAAAATGTGTTTAGAATTTATTGTAAAACTACTAAAGAATTCACCGTAACAGTTTGTTTCTTGTATTATTGAAAATATAATTCATAAAAAGACTTCAAGATAAATATACATGTTGGAATTGATTTTTCAACAAAATTAAAATTTTGTATTTGCTTTTCTAGTAAAACTGAGACGTTGTTACTGGAATATTGAGCATAATTCAAATGCTGGCATTAAATTTCTTGCTGCCTTTGACCTTATTTTCTGATTTTTCATGACTTTGAAAAGGAAATTCCCTCCCCAACGAAAATGATTAAGGATGTGTATTAACCCTATTGGATTCGCTCACCTCAATGTTAACCTATGGAGAAAATGTGTCCGAGGATTGCCAACTTGGATTTGAAGATTTTTTTTAAAAAAAATTATACTCCGTAGTAGAGAAAGAAATTTTACACCTTGGGGCATTTTTCTTTTTTTTTAAGAAAATGAAAATATTATTTTAAAATTTAAGTTATTCGGATGAAAAAATCATCTGGTCTAGTGTGTTTTAAACGCGCCTAAATTCCTTTGGTGGACGAAATTTATAAAATGAATCTGTTGCAAGGTGCAGAAAAGTTCAGGCTAGATAGCCTGAAATATCATTTTTATTGGATTACTAGCGTCCCGACTTTGCCGTCCCGACTTTGTCCGGGTTGAACAAAATATTATACCAATAAATTTCCAGTTGATAGCCAATAAATTGTAAATCTTTTTTTACCTTAATAATAACCTAAATAATACCTTAAATTAATTTTATGTTAGTTAATAATTAAAATAAATTTTTTAAAAGAAAAAGGCGTGCCGGAGAACGGCTAGGTTCGAACAGCTAGCGTCACAACAGAAACCCACCGCGATAGCACCACGATAAGGATCGTTGAAATCTTCGGAACAAAAAGCGGTAGAAGACAGTAGCGGAAACAATGGAGATTGTTAGGATTTAGCCCCTAACTTTATTTCTACTGATCAGATATACATAATATATAGCCTATGTCCATCTGGAATAATGTACCTTTCAAACAGTGAAAGAATTTTTCAAATAGGTACAGTGGTTCTGAAGATTACCCTCCACGTACAAAATCGCTGTCTCTTTATATATAAGTATAGATGAGAATTTATCTAGCTGTAAATGGTAGACACATTAGCGCCCTTTACACGTACGTTCTTTCCCGCGTGAAACCATGATCCCACGCGATTGAGTGCACGTGTGAAGGTGTCGGAGAGGAAGGGAGAGCTGCTTTGGAGCGTACTGCAAGTTTTCCCTCGCGCAATCCCGTACGCTCTTTTGCGAGTGCTTGGAGCGTGCGCGCAATCCCGTACGCTCCAAGCACTCGCGAAAGAACGTACGTGTAAAGGGCGCTATTTTCTCCATAGATTAACATTGAGGTGAGCGAATCCAGTAGGGTTAGTACACAGCAACCTTAATAGTAACTTGCATAACTGTCAATAGATACACCCCAGCCTTGCAACTTTGGATCCATGTTTCGCCCTTGTTATAGGCACCTCATCAAGACAGTACATAAGTTCGAAGCTGCTGGGAACTCTGGGACTGTATATGTTAAGGTCAGTGTCCAAAGTCTAGTCATTTCGCAGAATGGCTTGCCAGTTTCTAGCTTTGTCCATGTCATGTGATCAAAACCTAAAATAAACGAAGATTTTTTACTAATTCAGGCTTTGGCCGGCCAATTTGCGATATGCCCAGCAATTAGTCGCCAGTTTTCGGATTGTCCAAAAAAAAAAAAAAAAGCCTGGCCAAAGCTAGAAGTTTTGCGGAGCTGGATCACACAGTTACGGGAATTCATAATACCAGTTCTAACTCATGTTATGTTCTAACTGAAGTTCATCCGTACACAAGCAATAGAGTCCATCGCCACCTTTTACCGGAGCGATAAGATTTTTATGACCACTTACCGGTATTGCATCAAATCTCTTAAGCCGTCTGCAATCAGCACTTTACCGTTTATTTTACCTTTGCTCCTTTTATTCCTTTAGTCAGTTCAACTTATTTTTTCCTTTTAAGATAACAAAACTCCGGAAAACTTCTTGCTTTGGCCACTTTTTGCTTTGGCCACTGGCTTTTTCTTGGACAATTCGCGAACTGGCCATTGACTGTCGGGCGCATAACGCATTGGGCAACAAAAACGCAAAGTAGTTGCAAATTCTGATTTATTTCGAGCTTTGACCACACGACTTGACCAAAGTTAGATTTGGCCAGCCATTTTGCGAATTCACCAGATTTCGAATGTTAGCCGTAATATATATGCATTTGCAATGGTAAACCCTCCCACGACGATGGGTTCCTTATATTGCTGTTCCCCTGCAGTTCCAAAACTTTAGTCTCAAGCGGAGGTTGGGCATCATATAGAAAAAAATGAGACGTTTCCATGACCAGAATCATTTAACCCTTCAGCGGGCGTGCCAATTTTCGTTACACCAGCAGGCGCGCGTGGCACAAAGTGCAACGTCTCTTTCAACCTTGATTATTCCTTTTGTAATAAACTTTTTTTTTCAAATTGAAAACAATTATTCTGCGTTTTATGACAAGATATAAAATGTTTATAATATTTTGATATATTTATAATTAAAGGCCAAAGAATGCATATACAATCGCCTTATTTCAAAACAGTCCGGTTTATTGGATCTAGGGACAACTTGCGAATGGATTCCTATTATGTCCAAAAACCTAAAAAACAATGAGATTGTCCATCATAGTGATATGCTGGATACTTTGTAAAAGCTGCACATTTGATCGACTATATCAACTCCTGCTTTTGTCGTATTGTAATCCAGTATAATCGCTGGTTTACCACGGTGAAATTACGACTAACAATGAATGGAAAGGAATACAAGGGTCAGAAAATCAGACTGCATTAGAGAGGGTGTAGCTATAAATAGAGACTGCTTAGAATATTCAAACCTTACATGTAAAAACAAACCATTCAAAATTACGAAATGTTGCACTCTGTACACAGGCGCGCCCGCTGAAGGGTTATTAGAGGTAACATTCGTAAAATGAAAATATTTGTTAATTTCCTGTGTGGATAAAAAAAAATATTGAGCCAAAGTGGGTAGAAGCTTGAGAACTGATTCGAAACAAAATCCCTCTTTCTCATTTTACTTTATCAGTTACGAGTATTTATCCGGAATGATCATATCAAGTCCAAGTTGTATTAAATTTCCTTCAGAGCGGATTACAGTTGCGAGCGAGCACTCTCCAAATTGCTACAAATAAAAAAAAAAGTGACAAAAAGTCGACTAAACGTGAAATGTAATTTGATAGTCACCGTGTCAAATATTGAACCTAACATTGGTTGATTCTGTAGCAAAGGGAGAGTCCGTTACACATCCAAAAAGAAAAAGAAAGAGAAAAAAAAAATGTTTATCGAAGTGTCAGCGCAGGTGCAGTGATAAAAATAAAAGTCCCCGTTCGAATTCAATCCTTTTTTAGATTCTCCAATCACACACCATTTTGATCTGAAAGCCGGATGTTTATAAGATGTGTATAAAGGGTTTGAAGTAGTGCCTTTTTTTTCTGGCTCACTTCATTTCGACGCAGTAGCGTAAATATTTGCTCTGTTTCGAGAAAGTTTAGTTTATGCAAACAAAATCGGGATTTGCATTAGAAAAATAGTTGATACAGCGTTTCCAAATTATGGACTGCGATGAACTGAGAATAAATCAAGATTGTGTCTATGCAAATACACGCGCTTAAATCCTCATCGAACGTAAAATCATCCGTACTGTTGTTTAAAAGTATACATACCTTTAATTTAACTGAATGTACATGTAATTAGTGTCTTTTAAAATAACTGACATGCGAATAAAATTTTATAAAAGTACACAATATTTTTTTCGTTGTCAAATAAATTTCTCTTACATTTTTTATGTTCTTATCATATAAAAAAAATTTAACGCTTCGCTTTGACATTTCCTCTTGATGTTTTGTTTTAAGGTTGCTCTGTGCTAACTTTGTTTAAGACACTTATAGAGAAAATAGCTCACTTCTACCCAGACTTGGGTGTATATAATTTGAAGTGGCACTGTAAATGAATTTCATACAAATACAGTTTATACATGAAACAATGTTTATTGAATTCGTTGCACATATAGAATTTGCTTTTACAGCAATAAGCATACGTACTACTTGTACGGAATATATAAATACAGCTTTCAAGAACAATATTTTTTTCAATACTCACGAACAGTAAGTCAAACCAGCAGTACTGCCACGTAAACTTTGGGCCCCCTAAGCACTAGCGCAGGATAACACCTGGAGCTACTTAACCCGTAGCTCCCTCTCGCTTATCTATCAACCTTAACGACAACCTTTTTAAAACCTTTACAACCCTTTTTATTAATGACGCTGCATGGTATTTATACTAAGCGCGTATGCCGAAATTAGCATATCTCAAGCAGCTTCTTTAATTCATTCACTCAAAAGTTCGATTCTTGTGAATCGAATCTTGTGTATACCTTACACACTACACTGTGTAAGGGATGATATAAATCTGCAGAAACGCGTGTAGTACAGACATAATACTAAGATTGTTAGAATAGGCGTAATTTCAGATTAAAGTAGCATTAAGGCTGATGTGTACTAACCCTGTTGGATTCGCTCACCTGAATTTTAACCTATGGAGAAAATATGTCCAAGAGTTGCAGACTTGAATTGAAATTTTTTTAAAAATTGTCCTCTGTAATAGAGAAATAAATTTTACACCTTGGGGCATTCTTCATTTTTTGAGAAAAAAAGCAAATATTTTAAAATTTAAATTATTCGGGAAAAAAATCTGGTATAGTGTGTTTTAAACGATCCTAAATTCCTTTGGAGGACGAAATTTATAAAATGAATCTCGTTGCGAGGAGCAGAAAAGTTCAGGCTGACATGCCATTTTTTTTTGGATGATCTGCATTTATGTAGCTGTCAATAGTAGACCAATTTTCTCCGTAGCATAACAGTGAGGTGAGTGAATCCAGTAGGGTTAGTATACAGCAGCCTTAATTTTTCCATTGAACTTTCTAAGCCTTTTAGACGGATTATTTCATTACCTGCCAGCAGCATAAAAAGCGTTCGGATAGATTCCATTCTCTAATTGGCTGTTCTCTAATCATATCAGCCGCAAAACTGAATTAAGAATGTATACGACACTAATCCTTCCTGTCTTACTTTACGCAAGTGAAATATGGACCTTGAGCATAGACATACAGCCAGTGGCGTAGCAAAGGGGGGGGGGGCAAGGGGGTCTATCATGCCCCGGGCGCCACTCGCAGAGGGGCGCCAATGTAAGATCCATATATTATATTACTATATGTTTTCGAGGTGGATGCCAATATAAGGTCTATATATTATATTACTATATGTTTTTCAGGGGAGGGCCCCAATATAAGGTCTATATATTATATTACTATATGTTTTTCGGGGAAGGCGCCAATATAAGGTATATATAATATATTACTATATTATTTTGTGGGGGGCGCCAATATAAGGTCTATATATTATATTACTACATGTTTTTAGGGGAGGGCACCAACATAAGGTTTATATATTATGTTACTATATACTTTTCGGGGAGTGCCAATATAAGTTCTATATATTATGTTATTATATGTTTATCGAGGGCGCCAATATAGGGTCTATATATTATATTACTATATGTTTTTCAGGGGGAGGGCGCCACAAAGGTATCGTGCCCCGGGCGCCAGTTATGCTCGCTACGCCACTGCATACAGCACTCACTGGACATGTTTGAGAGAAAAATCCTCATGGCTATCTTTGGCCCAGTTCAGGAGGGGGGACGTTGGAGAACCAGATATAATTTTGAACTGTATAGCCTTTTGGGCAATCACATAGTATAGCACAAGTCATCCGTAGTAATAGATTGAGATGGCTTGGCCATGTTTGGAGAAGCTCGGAAGATAATCCCACTAAGATCTTGTCATTTAAAACACCTGAGGGATTCCGAGCTAGAGTTAGACCACCGACTAGATGGTTAGATGACATTAAAAAAGACTCAGAAACTTTGAAAATTAAAAATTGGAGAGGAGTCGTCGCAGATAGAAGACGCTGGAGGGAGCGCGTGGTTGAGGCAACCAGGGCATGTAGGGGGCTGTTGTGCTTGTGAAGAAGAAGAATTGGCTGTTCAAAAGTTTACGTTTTAGTCAGTTTGTTTGTCATACTAGAAGATGGAAATGTCAGGCAAATACCGCTTTTCAGGCTGAAAGTCAGTCATAAAAAATCAGTTTCAAATGCTTAGAAGGTGAAATGCTTAGTATTCAAACAATTTTTGCGACGAATCGCTACTGTTGAGTTATGTAGAACTGATTGTAACACATGGAATGGAAAAACATTTTCAGTGATTTAAAATGTACATTCAATATTCATATTTAATTAAGATTTATAATGTATTTTTCAGATAAATCCTAGAATGGACTATCTCAGCAGAAAAAAAAACACAATGGTATAAACGTAAAGAATTTTCTCGGGAAGTTAAAAGAGGGTGTGTTATACAAATGAAAGACTTTCAGCGAAAGAAAGGAAGTCACAATAGGAAAGAGGTTAAGGGGATGGTGGACCTTTCAAAACGATTTTTGAAACTTTTACCACAGAGATATAAAATTTTGTATATCTATTCATTAAAGTATAATAATATTAAACACATTATAAAATTTTATAAATATTTTTAAAAAAATATTTTATAATTAAAAAATTTAAATTAAATTACCCTTCTTTAAAATGCTCCTTGCGACTCAATTTTAAACTTTTCCCCTTAATTTTGCATTTATATTGCTTATAAATACTTTCTGAACAAAGTTATGTATTTTTTTGTACTTTCGTTGAATAGTTAATTTTTAGAAAATATTTTTATGCTTGTACTCTGAATTTTCGCGAAATTTTTGTACTTTTCTACACTAAAGTTAAACTTTTATAGCCTAAATGACCTCGAATCCTAAAATGGATACATAACTTTATTTTATGTATTACAGGAATCTTTATTATAAATTTCATAAAATTTCGTCAAAAATTATGACGCGAGGAGCATTTTAAAGACTTGCAAATCTGGAAATTTCTCATTTTGAGAAAAAGCCATTTAAAAGATAATTTTTTATCTACCTTTAATACTTACAACTCTAAAGCCACCAATTTTTCATTTTTCTTTTCACTACACATTTTAAATGCATTTCATTCCAATATTTACATGTTTTTAAAATATTAATACACCCCCCAAAAAATTCCAATTTTTGCTTGATTTTTGGTAATTTGAAAGTCCACCATCCCCTTAAAATAAAAAGTTTCAAGTGAATGAAACGGAATTAAAAGAGAATTTATGAAACGGAATTAAAAGAGAATTTAAGTGAGAGTCCAAAATTATGTATATTATAATATACATCAAAATGATGTTATATATCTTGAACTCCATTTTTAAATATTAATGGCAGTACACATAAGAATGAAACCAACAGAAGGTTTTGGTTTCGCCCCCCATGAGACTGATGAAGTAAATTTTTGCGAATCCCAGTAGAAAGCTGCTAAATTTTGATTTAATAGCTTGCATATCAACTTAACCATTATTAAAATTCTAAAATTTTTATTTTTTTGTCAAAAAGCTCATTTTAGAGAAATTTAAATAAAATGATTCTACAACATTCACTCTCTGCAAAAAACGATCAAACGGTCCCGTTTCTGCTTACATTTTAGGAAGTTAACTCGATTCGAACCGCTTCTTCGTTAAAAGTGCAGCTCTGAGATCATAATAAGAGATCATAATTAGAGCGTGCCCCATTTGTACACGTTTTTAATTACCGCCGTATCCCCCTTCTTTATGGCGGAGGGCGAATTTGCAGAAAGCAATAAAACCTCTTTAATCTTATTCAACCATCTTCCCAAGACCATAACAGAAGCTTGCCCTAATTATGAGCGCTTGCGAAAAAGGCCGCAGCGATGGGTGTTGATTCTTGTTTCACTTCTCCATCCGGCCAGTTTTGGGGACGAAAAAATACGGTCGTGACCCCGTGCGATCCAGCCCCCCCGGGTATAAATGGATATCATTGATTGTTCGTACTTTAATATCCGTTTTCGTAATCGCTGTAATGAACGGTTATTAACGTGGATTTGATTGGCAGTTTCTGGTCTTGATTCCTGTTTCGATTTTCGTAGGTTTTGCGAAATTTATCGCGGTGATTTTGCGAAATTTATTCCGAGATAGTTTTTAGGTGACCTAGGGGTATGTTTGCGGAACTAAAATTGTTAGGGGTGATAATTAGTCGTAAATAAAATTGAGAATGAGAATAAAAATTAAAATTAATTGAAATTAGATAACAACCAATAATAAGGGAGAGATTTGAAAAAAATAATGTAAAATTTGTAAGCGACAGATTTTAAAATATAATTTAAAATCAGTAAGCAACAGAGATTTGAAAAAAATATTAAAATTAGTAAGCGACAGAGATTTGAAAAATAATTTAAAATTAGTAACCAACAGAGATTTGAAAAAATATATTAAAATTAATGAGCGACAGAGATTTGAAAAAAATATTAAAATTAGTAAGCGACAGAGATTTGAAAAAATAATTTAAAATTAGTAAGCAACAGATATTTGAAAAAATAATTTAAAATCAGTCATCGACAGAGATTTGAAAAAATAATTTAAAATTAGTAAGCGACAGATATTTGAAAAAATATATTAAAATTAGTAAGCGACAAAGATTTGAAAAAATATATTAAAATTAGTAATCGACAGATATTTGAAAAAATAATTTAAAATTAGTAAGCAACAGAGATTTGAAAAAATAATTTAAAATTAGTAAGCAACAGAGATTTGAAAAAATAATTTAAAATTAGTAAGCAACAGATATTTGAAAAAATAATTTAAAATTAGTGACAGATTTGAAAATATAATATAAAATGAGGTAACGATAAAGAATAGATTTTAAAAAAATATTCAAATTAGGTCGCATTTCATACTAAGGAGAGAGATTTGGAAAAATAATTTTAAATTTATTAGCTACAGAGATTTAAAAAATATATTAAAAAATGAATGTGTTTTTTAAATCTCTGTCTTATAAAGAATGATAAGTGAAAGATTAAAAAAATTTAATTGTATAACAATCAATATTATGAGAGATATTTGAAAAATAATTTGAAATAATATAACAATCAATATCAATTGACTGATTAAAAAAGTAATCAATTATAAAAGAGTGATTTGAAAAAAAAAAGGAAAAATTACTTAACAATGAATAATAAGGGAGAGATTTGAAGAAAAAATAATTATATAATTATCAGTTAGAGAGAAAGTTAAAAAACTATTTAAATTAAATATCAGTCAGTAATAAGAGAGTGTTTTAAAGAATAATTTTAAACTAGATGATAAATAATAGGACAGATTAAAAAAAATTAATACGATAACAATCAATAACAGGTGAGAAATTTATAAAAAAAAATGTTTAAAATTAGATATCAATCAATAATAAGGGAGATATTTTTAAAAAATTAAATACGTTTACAATCAATAATACGAGCTGCGGCAGAATAGCCTTCCGCATTTCTAAAGGTCACTGGTAAGGGAGTGGTGGTGGTGGTGGGGGGGGGGGGGTAGGGAGGCGCGGGAGGTGGCAACAGTTCGGGCGGATTTTCTAGTTGTCAGTAGACACCATGAATTGGTCCGGTGAACATCGCCCTTTCGTAACGAGGCGTTTATTTTTAAAACCTAGTGGAAAAAACTGGAATGTTAGTACTTTTCCAAAATATAAAGATTATATCCATTCTTTCGCACCCTGTAAAACAGATTAAAAAAATAGTTCAAAATAAAATTCAGAGTGTAATTAACTCTTCAGATTAATTAAAAAATAATGTTATGTAATAGTTAGAGACTCATTCTTCAAGAAACTAACTCTTTTCAACTAGAAAGTTTCAAAGTATTCATGAGCTACATTTATCTATGTATAGCTAAAACTATCATTTTGTTTTTCTGGAATTTAGTTCACCTAGAAATAGTGTACATTAACGCTACGTGCAGAATTACAAGGCCTTTAATGCTAATAGAAACAGAATTAAAGAGAGGTCTATCCAACAAAAATTTACCTTATGAAAAGATATACAACTTCTACCTACTAGCCAAAACCCAAGGTTTCGGCCTTGTTGAGGGCTTCTCAGCATGACATAAATCAGTGTGTCGCTAAAAAAAATGGAGACGTCGCGAGTAGTTTGAAGTAAATTTATATCATATTGAATTATCTAATTAAAAATATGCTTTAAAACATATAATTTGTAAACAAAATCACTTCATAAAACTTCTAAAAATGTTTTTAAAAAATTTTAAAATTAAAAATTTTTAAAAAAAGTGGGGTATCTTAAAATTGTTATAACTCGAAATAATATTCGTAGAATTTCAACTATTTTTCATTTAATTAAACAGAAATATAGAAGTTTTAGTTTTGATTCAGCATTTTTTAAAATATTAATTTTTTAAAAAATTTAAAATATTTATATTAAAAATTACGAAAAAAATTATGTAACATATTTTTTAAAAATCATATTTTCAAAAGTAAATATTTTTTTCAAATTTTCTGAATAAAAATTAAAGTAAAATAGTTGAAGAAGACACGTTCCAAGTTTCAACGATTTATCTTTAACAGTTCTTGACTTATAACAATTTAAAGACGAGAGATGGGGAAAAAACCCATCATGCAGAAAAACGCACTTACGGGTTTATACAACAATTGGCTACTATTAGAATGTTGAAAAAATAATAATAATTTTTTCTGTTCTAATTAAGATAGAAACATGATTTAAACGTCATTTTAAGCGTAAAAGAACACAAAAATTTTTAATGCAATAAAATTTTTTTCGAAAATTCGAACAATTTTGTGTCCTGGACCTCCTTAAAAAATTTCAACGTCAAAACTGGGTACAATTTTATAAATAAAATTTTTTTTGTGATAAACAACTTTAACAAAAAGTTTCTTATAAACTTGTTAACAATATAAAATTTAAGGTAAAATTTAATAGCTTACATAAAAGAATTTGAAAACTTAAAAATTGATGAAAAATATTTGCTCTACTTGCTGCAAAATTGCTGTGATGCTGCGACTTCCCGTTGGGGAAAATAAATTAGGGACTTCTAAGCAGAACAGGGATTTTTTTCGGACTCGTCGGGATATAAAATAAATATAATACAGGAATTAAAAAAAATTTGAAGAAAAAATTCGGAACAAGAAAAATATTTTGTCCCCAGTATTATAAAATTGTTAAAATCGCGGTTGCTTTTAAAACGATGATACCATTTTTTTAAAATCACTTCTGACACCGTAGAATTATTCTGGGGTTTCCTTCACTGACGTCAATCACGAATTGCGGTGTAAAATTTAAGATGAAGAAATGCGTGGATCACGCCTTTGCTCCGAGGGTGTGTCCCATGTATTATTTAATTTTATTTTCAAAGGGGTACCATCCGGGCTCTCAGCGACAAAAATGTAATAAATCCAGATGGCATCTCAAAAAAAAAACCTAGAAACCTTAGAATTTTTAAAGAACTTTTAAATATGTATATATTTTTACTAGCTGGAAATCCGTACTTCGCTACGGAGTACATTCAAATTAAATACAACGGTCAATGTATGCAATTCATGCGAAAAATATGTATAAATATATTTATAATAAATTCAACGATCAATGTATGCAATTGATGTAAAAAAAAACGAAAAAATATGTTTATAAAAAAATCGGAAGGGATATTTTTATAGACAAAATAATGTAAAAGAAAATATTCAAATTAAATCTAATAGAACATACTAAAGAATATAGTACAGTTAATATAGTACAGTTAATATAGTACAGTTTGAGGAACATATCTTTTACTGTATTTTAATATTTTTTGGATAATTTCCAATCGTCTGCCGCATTAGCAAGAAAAAAAATATATATTTTGTCTATTTCGTTGCTATGAACGTAACGATAAATTAATTTAAAGTACCAGAAAAGAAATCACGTGATCAGCATTTAATAAATTAAATTCTAAACATTAATCTTTAAAAATTCACCAAAAAATCAGAAAATGGAGGTAAAGATTCGAAAAAGATTTCATTTTAAAGGAATTTTTATGATCGTTCTCGTGATATAAATTTTATAACCCTCTAATAACTATTTTAAATGCAAACTTAAAAAAAGTTACAAAAACAGCTTAAAAATTTAATTTTTAAAAAATCTAAGAAGAATTTTTCAAAAATCTTTCTTAGTGCACCTCTACATTATAAGAAGAATCGCCATGCAGAATTTCAGCCCTTTAGGTCCAGCGGTTTGGTCTGTGCGTTGTATGTCAGTGAGTCAGTCAGTCAGTTACGGAACTGTTTTATATATATAGATTATTCAAAATGATTAAAAAATACAAATAAGACAATATACATCCCATTTACTAACGTTACTTGAAGTTAAACTATTTTAATTAATTGTAGTCAGAATGAATTCATTTCATCATTCGCCTCCAAATTAGGTTGCTAAATTTATAATTCTTCTTATTAGTATTATTATTATTAAATCTAGCTTCTTGTTGCGTAGAACATGCTCCTTCTATGGAGGCTGCTATGTACTAACCCTATTGGATTCGCTCACCTCAATGTTAACCTATGGTGAAAATGCGTCTACTATTGACACCTACATAAATGCTGATAATCCAATAAAAATGGTATTTTCAGATACCTTGAATTTATCTACACCTTGCCATAGGATTCATTTTATAAATTTCGTCCATCAGAGGAATTGATGAGCATATAAAACATTCTATACCAGATTTTCCCCCTGAATAATTTAAATTTCAAAATATTATTTGCTTATTTTTAAACGAAAAATGCCCCAAGGTGTAAAATTTCTTTCTTCTAGTAAGGAGTACAATTAAAAAAAATCTTTCAATTCAAGTCGGCAATCCTTGGACACATTTTCTCCAGGTTAACATTGAAGTGAGCTAATCCAATAGGGTTAATACCCAGCAGCCTTAAGTCTCTAACCAGTTCTGTTTTAAGTATCCAGGATCGACAATTTTGATGATATCTATCTATGTTGGAAATTGAAATTATATATATTTGTTTTTGGCGTACTAGTAGCGCCACCTGGTTGCTTTGCGTTTTGAGCGAAGCATGTGTATAGTTAGTTGGTGTTGTACTATTGAACGTTATAAAGCCTGACGCTTGAAATCTTGGTTGCATTGATTTACTTGAATTCTTGGATTATATTTCTTCATGGTGATTTACTACAATCTATTTATTCTGCCATCATACGATTGTTTACAGTTTCAGTTTTAAGAGAATGTGTGTGCTTTGTTATGACTGTAGTAACTGTATTAACGAAAAAAACTCTCTCTACGCACTCAGAAGAGTGGGGTAAAATAGTGAAACGGATCATGAAGTGGGATAAGATTCCATATTTGGGATTATTAAATCCATCTTTGATATGACGTAACAAATATCGAAATTCTCGGATGGTTTCGTAACGGACAGAGATATATCACGATTCAATCGATATGATCCACACTTGTTTACATTCATTAATTTACATAATTACATAATTAAATTATAAACTTAAATTTACATAACTAATTAGGCTTATGATGGTAAATAAATATTAATTTTTAGCAGTGTTTATAACTTACAAGGGAAAAACCCATATTTTGAGATATTTTTGAAAAAAATAAAACACCTGTAACCCATACGGTCACAGAAAAACCCAGATCTGAGTTTAAAAAACCCAGGTCTGGGAGATCTGGCTACCATGTTAAGATATTCACATAGTTGTAGTTCTGATTAGTTCCCATTGCGAGATTTTTTTTAGATTTATATTAATGTTTGATTTTTTTTATCGTCCTTAATTAATTTAAAAAAAAATCAAAGATTGCCAGACGAATATTGAAATTCTGGGTTGGTTTTGTAACAGAGAGATATATTACGATTCAATGGAAATGATCTCCACTTGTATTATTTTACATTCGTAAATTTACATAATTAAATTGCATAATTACATTTACATAACTCTTGCTTACAATTATAAATAAATATTATTTTTTAGCAATGGTTTTAACTTACAAGGGAAAAACCCATATTTTGAGATATTTTTGAAAACAAAAAAAGACTTGCAAACCCATATGGTTCCAGAAAAACCCAGATATAAGTTTAAAAAACCCAGGTCTGGGAGCTCTGGTTACCATGTTAAGATATTCACATGGTTGTAGTTCTGATTAGTTCCCATTCCGCGATTTTTTAAGATTTATATTGATGTTTGATCTTTTCATCGTCCTTATTTAATTTTAAAAAAATTCAAAGGTTGCCAGGCGAATATCGAAATTCTGGGATAGTTTTGTAACAGATAGATATATCACGATTCAATCGAAATGATCTCCACTTGTTTCATTTTACATTCGTAAATTTACATAATTAAATTGCATAATTACATTTACTTAACTAATGCTTACAATGATAAATAAATATCAAATTTTAGTAATGTTTTTAACAAGGGAAAAACCCAGATTTTGAGATATTTTTGAGGAAAAAAAATTACCTGTAAAACTATATCGTCGCAGAAAAACCTAGATCTGAGTTTAAAAAACCCAGGTCTGGAAGTTCTGGTTACCATGTTAAGATATTCACATGGTTGTAGTTCCGATTAAATCCCATTCCTCGATTTTTTAAGATTTATGTTGATGTATGACTTTTTCATCGTCTTTAATTAATTTTAAAAAAAAAATTCAAAGAGCCAGACTTGCTCAAAAAATGAATCCATGTTAATACAAACATATTAACTAATACTTAAAACTAGAAGAGAAATTTTTTTTATAAAATTAATACGGAAAAAATGTTGAAAATTAATTAAAGTTGGAGAACAGTATAAAGAATAAATTTTAGAATATGTAGTTGAAAAATATGATAATCAGTTATAAGTAAGAAAGTAAGTGTAACAAGATAGTCTGTTATAAGGTCTGGAAAAATTAAAAATAGTTAATAGAAAGAGTAAATGCTAAAGAGTGAACTAAAATTATATATTTATAAATTCTTATAAGCGATAAAAAATGGAGAAGATTATAATTAATGTAACAACGAGCGTTGAAAAAATAATTAAAATTTGAAACAATTGATAACTAATTTTTATTTTTTTGGCTTTAACTAAATTATGATATTTTGACTACATATCATAATTTAGTTAAAGCCAAAAAGTGTTTAAATATTATAAGATGTGTTTAAATATTATAAAATCAATAAGGCTCAATGTTGAAAATTAAATAAAATTCGATCATAAATAATTATCAGGGAAAGTGTTTTGAAAAATATAAAAACCGGCAATAAGCAGTTGTAAGAGAAATTTTAAAATACAATAGAATAATTAAGATTTGAAAGGAAATTAGGAACAGATAATCGATAAGAGAGAGCACTGAATCATCATTAACTAAAACTCTACTGATATTAATAATTGCAAATAATGAAAAGTAGTTAGGGGTAGATTAGAAAGATTAATTATATTTAATAATAAACAAGAGGTAGCCTTCATAAATTAAGAATGATTCATAAACTCACATTAGATAAAAAATAACAAATATTCATAACAAAATTGTTACAGCATGCATTATATTCTAGCTAAAGAATTTTATAAAAATGAAACTGTATATCGGTGCAATATTGAAATTGACTTGAATTCTTAATATTTTGCAGATAATAGAAGTTCCAAATGACGTTAGGTGGTTTAATAAATTTATAATACCTTTAACATCCATATCTGTAACTTAATTGATATCATTATCTCTATTACTAATGATAACAGAAAATTTTCAGTACCTCCACTTTATCAACTATTTAAAGTTTAATAATGAAATTATCTTGAATAATCTTGTTTTAAATATCTAAACTTAGAAATAAAAATATTTTTGTAAAGTCATTAACTATTTTCACTAATGCAGATAACATAAAATTTAGTTATCCTCTTCAAAAAAAAAAACTTTATTATTCGAGATGGTTCTTGAATAGTTAACTATTGTAACGAGTTTTGAAAAAAATGAAGTATTTAGTTATTTCCTACAGAATATTTGCAGTAAATGAAAAAGTTATTATTAGACGTAAGGATCTGTTGTTATCATTTTGACAGATTTCACGTAAGGAGTTGTTATCAGTTTGACAGATTTGCATTTCTGACTTTTTAAAGTTCGCCAAAATTTCGAACAAAACAATACAGCAGTGCTTCGGCGATGTTTTGACAGTGGAAGAAAAAATTATGTATTTTGTCAATATAAACACGTTGGCACTTATTTAAAAATCTCGAACCGGGGTTTTTATTCAGAGTTTTACTAAAGTGCTGTTGTTATCACTAAAGTGCTGCTGTTATCACTTTGACAAATTTTCGTTTCTGTCTATTTTAAGAAATTGCAAGAATTGCTAAAATGTCTATTAAACTAAGGAATATGCAGTTCCTTGGCGACGTTTAACGTAGAGGGGAAATATATTAATCAAAACCTTGATGGGTATTTCTGTGCTCAGATGACAAAATGTTATAAGTCACTTATATTAAAAAATTGAGTTTTTCACATTCCGGATTCTCGTTCGCCGATATTTTCTATTTACTGTAGCTACTGTAAATAATAGCCAACTATTTTCCTGAAACATTGGTACCACGTTTGCTCATGTAAAACAAATTGCTGATTTTTCATGACATGTTGAATCTTAGAATTGCTGTCAAGTAAATTTTATAAAAAAGTGATTTATAACATTTTGCCATCTGAGCACAGATTTAATATTTTGGATCTTTTATAGTTTATATTTATTACTATTATTATTAAAGACGCCCGGTGACGTGGGGGTTAAAAGCGTCAAGCTGCCACACCGCAGGTGCAGGGTTCGACCCTGAGACTGGGAAAGGACGACTAAGCCTTTCATCCCTTGTGTAGGTCGATAAATGAGGACCAAGCATGCTTGTGAACTAAATTCTGGGGTCCTACGTCAGGTTGACCTCCTGACCGAGACATATGCTGTATGGCACCCCAAGCCCACGGTCAAGAAATCGGAGATGGGCACCGCCGGCCTTGGTCCACAGCGGACTGTTTCGCCATGAGTTTAGTTTTAGTTTTATTATTATTATTATTATTAGTGGTAATAATAGTAGTACTAGGCCCTGAGGTAGCTTAGTGGTAACGCGTCGGCTTTTGGTGCTAAGAGTGCTAAGATTAAATCCCGATAAGTGCCATTAAATACCTCCGTGTCCCGGCTGGATATGAGCACTTTATACCTGTAGACAGGAAAGTCCCTCTATGAGGTCAGAGAGGTTGGGAGAGGATATGATCCCCCCCCCCCAGATGCCGCCCCTGGGGGTGTTCGGTCCAAAATGCGGTGGCACCTGGCTAAATCAGACATCGACCCTTGTGGTGCTATTATGAATCGGAGACGTAGCCCGCTAGCCTATATGGACCCGGTCTAGAATAAATTCCCGCCAGGGGGCATTAGATACAATAATAACAATACTAGTGCCAGTAGTAACGTATTATTTCTTTTATTATTATCTTGAAATAAACTAAACACACGTTTTTTATGTACTGAGCCGAAGAAAAATAAAAGTAAAATGTTCGATCAATGAAAATAATCGAATATTTTATAACGATGGCAAATCAATCGAAAATGTGTTCACCGAAACGATTCCTTGCTCTGTGTTCTGACACGTTACTTGTCAAAATGATGGGGAGTAATTAATTTCGATTGTTGAACAATCACTACGTTCGAATCTATTGAAATATTTACCTAATTATTAAATTATCCCGAACTAAACCTCCGTTCCGGTACGACAGTCAAATAAGTTCGAATCGTCAATAACAATGTAAATATTTCGGGACCCAGTGGGTGAACGGTGTCAAAGTAACATAATATAATAATAATCTTTGGAACGTGTCATGCAATTTTTCCATTAACGCACTGCCGACTTTGAGCAACCAATAAATCTACAGATAGCGCCTCTGAGCTTGGGTAAACAAATATTGAAAAAAACAAAACAAAAATCTTAATTGGTCCAATCGATTTATCGGCAGATGATCGCTCCACCCGTCCGTCTCTTCCAAAACAGGAAGTCGTCCTCATTACAAAACCGTGCAAGAATCGTCACAATCGGTGTTCTATCTGCTCTTTTTTTACTCCACTTCCTTCTGCCCAAGCTGTCTGGAGATTGACTGAGAAATAAAAACAAAAACGCGCGGATTGGCCGAGCGGAGGCCATTTTGTGTCTCGCTCTCTCGGGGCTATTTCTTTGTGTTTCGAGCCAGGGTCGCTGACCCCAGTCATGCCTAGATTGGACTTCTCAGTTTTTTTCTCTCTCTTTTCTTTGTGCCAGCGCGCACAAAAGATGTAGCGGGTTTAGTAATGACGTGTTGCCATCTGTGAAGAGATAAAAAGTCGGGATAATTTTTCGGAAAATAGTTTCGCGTTACCTCTGGGCTGATTTCCGTTTGATGGAACGCGCTTTTGCTTTGTTTCTTTCCTCCCCGTTACGGATTGCTTGTTATGTGTTTAGTCGAACGGAATCCTGACGAACGGCAAAGCATTTTTTTTTATGAGTTACTGGAAGGTGACTTTTGTATTGATACTTGTTTTGTTTTGAAATTATTTTTTGGTGTAATTTATTTCCTGCAAAATGGAAATTAGGGTGATACATTTTTTTTCTCTTTCTGGGATCTTATATCTCTGATAGTAAAAGAGTCTAGTACCTGTGCCCTGTGACCTAAATTGCCTGTTTCTGTGCTTAATTATTTCTGAGTTCCGAGAGGTCATTTCTAGGTTCCGTAGGGCGATATATCTACGCTTACAGGAGACGTTCTTTAACCATTTTAGGGGCGCTGTTTGCATAGTGCAAACGCCTTAGTCTTTTATTTTCACTTTCATTCAATGTATTCCAGTTAAATGAGCAGAAAAATGGTTAGTATTGCCATCTGTTATTAGTTTAAAGAAGTAAAATCATTTTGCAACCTTTAATTGGAATTTTTTTTCAAGATTCTTTAGGTTAAAAAAATCTGCACCGTGCAAACGGTGGAGGTTTTGGACCCTGAAAGGGTTAAAGGGGGTAATTATCACTTTAATTCAGTAAGAGATTGTTGGACAATGGTCAAATGTTTAGAGCACTGGCTTTCGGGTTAGGAACACTACCATAGGCGTAGCGTGCTTCTAACTTTTGGGAAGGGTGCGAATTGAATTCAGTTAGGGCCTAACCTCAGTGCATTGACTACCGGACGGTCCTTAAAATATGAAATATTATGATTCTTTTAAAAAAATTGAATAACAATAGAATTGATGTAGTAGTAGTGTAGTTTGTAGTAGTAGTTTGAGTTTTGTTGTTTGTAGTAGTAGTTTGAGTAGAAAGTTTGTAGTAGTAGTTTGAGTAGAAAGTTTGTAGTTGAGTTGAAAGTTCGTAGTAGTAGTTTGAGTAGAAAGTTTGTAGTAGTAGTTTGTAGAAAGTTTGAGTAGTTTGAGTTGAAGTAGTTTGAGTAGTATTCAAAAGTTATACAATGAGAAAAATAAATATAATATAAATAAAATGAGAAAAAAAAGATATAGCATCGAATTTTTGTTATGGATCATACCATCGTTAAAAACTATGTTAAGGCTAAAGACATAAACGGAATCTTCAGTGTTACAGTTTGAAAAAGCGGGGAAAACCAACTTTCTTAAAAGGTTTCTACAATTTTCCGATTTTAACTGAACTTCTGTTAACGCTTCAATTTATATCAAGTTAAGTTTGGGGGAGAACGTGCCCTCCGTGCCCTCCCCCCCCCTGACGCTATGCCTATGAGCACTACGGTCATTTTTTGCTACATGAGGGTTAATTAGACCGTCAATTCGAATGAGAGTTGATTGTGAAGTTAAAGCGGGGTCAGCACAGACTCGATTCGGGGGTAAGGCTGTTTAATGTAAAATAGACTTCAGTCCCTGGTGGGCTGCGGTCCAATTTGTAATAAAATCCGGGCCATGACTTTGTTTCAAGATAGTCAATAAAATCAATATCACAGTCTGTAAGCTGCTTAGCCTTTTATTGATAAATATTAAATAGTTTATTATAGAAGACCTGAAAATATTTCTTTGTATTTAGCATGAATAAACATGTGCAGTAAAGTTAATATTGATGCATTATTGACCATTAGGCCAAACAACTTTGACGTGCAGGCGAGAAATAATAATTCATTCACGCATATATCGTCATCGCACAGTAACCACCACATGAATAAATGAAACAAAAGTTCAGTTTGCCCTTGGCTGTGCGCTAACAGCGTTAGGGCATGTTCACATAGAATCCGTCAGCGTCAGCGTTGAAGATTCTGTTGGCGCTGATTGGTTAAATGGGTCAATGATTGGTACATGATTGGTTAAAAAAAATTTACTCTGACGCTGACGGATTGTATATGAACAAGCCCTTAGGCATTGTTCACAATGGTTCTGGAGCGTCGGCGATACAGATTTTAACCAATCATAGATCTCAAGGCAATGATCACGTGATTCGTCAAACCAACCACACCTCATGTCAGTTATTTCAGCTACGCTTCGAAAGCAATGTGAACAAGACCTTAGCTCATGGATATAGACAGAGGGAGGGGGTTGGATTTTGGAGTTAAGCCCCCAGGATACCGGCTATTTCTTGATTACCATTGACCTAACTGTATGAACGAAATAAAGATATTAACAAATAGTGAATGTGTAAACCCTTCAAGTTACATCACTGGTTATGCTTAATGTTCTATGTAAACTTAAAGTATTTTACTCGATTAAGTTACGTGAGTAGTACAAATTAAATTGGCCTCGTTAGATTTAAATCATAATGAATTTACTGAAGTCTACCGTGTACTAACCCTATTGGATTCTCTGACCTCAATGTTAACCTATCTAGAAAATGTGTCCAAAAATTGCCGACTTGGATTGAAAGATTTTTTTTAAATATCCTCCGTAACTGAGAAAGAAATTTTACACATTGGGACATTTTTCGTTTTTTAAAAGAATGCAAATAATATTTGAAAATTTAAATTATTCGGGGGGAAATCTGATCTTGTGTGTTTTAAACGCTCCTAAATTCCTTTGGTGGACGAAATTTCTAAAATGAATCTTGTTGCACGATGCCGAAAAAAGTTCAGGCTATCTGAAAATACCATTTTTATTGGATTATCAGCATTTATGGAGCTGTAAATAGTAGACAAATTTTCTCCATAGGTTAACATTGAGGTGAGCGAATCCAATAGGGTTAATACACTGCAGCCTTAAACAAATTGCTTCATTATTCCATAAACAGTATTGTAGATTGTTTTTTCAACATTTTAGTTTACGTTTTGACTACTGATATTTATATCGATTAATCGAATTTCCTTTAAAACAAAGCTCCATAGTTTTGTAATGCATAACTGAAGGGAAATATACAGCGTTCAGAAAGGCAAATAAATATGGTTATTCACGCATAAATGAAGAGAATAAAGTATGATATTTTCCCCCCTATGAGTGTAAATACATTCACTTCACGGTAGTCCGCAAAAGCTTTTGTCGCATAGACTGTCCCAAAGTTCGGATTCGTTCCCCATATATCACCTTTCCGAATCCAAGCTATAAACCAACATTTTTTGCTCGAAATAACACCCGATTTCGGGCTTCGTGTTCTGAAATATTGCCCCCTATGAATTCCTCCCCAACTTTCAGACATCTCGGAAACTTTTTGCCGCCGACGCCTAGGTACGACATCTTCTTACGTTTGTTTCTCGCTTCCGAAATCCCTGGCTATAAAACTTTTTTCCACGGCTTGCAGTAATTCCTTGGCGCCATCAAAATTCCGGGATTTTTTTTTCTTTTTGCTTCTTGGCGGCAAGTCTAGGACCGCGCGTATAGAAATGGCTGTTTTGTTTTGTTTCCTTTTCGCGGGCCTTGTCGTAAATACCTGAAGATTTCTGTTTTTGCGGGGAGGAAAGTAATAAAAACGCGTGGAATTCCGATGTAATGCCATTCCGATATGTTTGTATTCAGCCGGGTTTTTTTTTGTTTGTTTGTTTACGTACTGCTTGCTAGCTCTGTTCTGCTAGAGCGTTGTTTGGAAAATTTTTCGCTAAATTTTCTTGCCCCAACATAACGCCCTTGTGGAATTTGGATTCAATTTTCTTCAGATTTTGCTCCAGGATATGGGCATGTTGTTTCCAGTGTATATATATATATATATATATATATATATATATATATATATATATATATATATATATATATATATATATATATATATATATATATATATATATATATATATATATATATATATATATATATATATATATATATATATATATATATACCGGGTGCGTCATAATTTCGTGCACAGTTCAAAAATTCGTAATAAAAGAAGTAATGCTCAGAAAAATTTCCTGTTTGTGCCAATACGATCAGAGGGACATTGGATTTTTTTTCCCAAGAAAAAAAAAGTTTCCAAAAGTAACCAATAGAGGGCGCTCACGCGTCATACTGAGACGCTTTATTCAAATCAGGCAAACACAAACAGAAAATCAAACAGATCATAATAATATGAGACTGTGCATTTATTTTAGAGTAGCAGATGTTCGACATTACCACCAGCACAAAGAAATAGGAAAGTGAGGCGCGTCACTACGCCCATTAAAGCGGAGTGTTGCATGTTGCCATCGATAGCAGCGACTGTCTGTCGGATGGCATTTTTCAGTTCCACCAAAGTGGTTGAGGAGTCCCAGTACACACGAGACTTTATGTATCCCACAACCAAAATTCTGCCCGGGTCAAGTCTGGTGATCGTGGGGGCCACTGAACCTTACAACCACCACTTATTACTCGGTCTGCAGTAAAAGATTCCAATAGGAACGTCTTGACATCACGTGAAATGTGGGGCGGGGCTCCATCCTGCATGAAGGTGACAACAGGTAACGCATGTCTTTCCTGCAACGCGGGTTTAACGTGGTCACGCAAAAGTGTAAGATACCGTGCTGCAGTGACTGTACAGGTTTTCCTGCCGGATACAGGACAAGGCTCTTCAAAGAATAAAAGACGCGGTGAAATCACACCAAACAGTCACACAAGGAGAATGCAGTGGTTGGCTTATGTACTCACGAGGGTTTGACGTCACCCAGATGCAACTGTTTTGTGTATTAACGTCACCATGCAGTGAAAAGTGGGCTTCATCCGTCCACATGACGTTTAGCAGAGCTAGGCCAGGGGCTACTGGGCCTGTACACACATACACACATATATGTGTGTGTACTTTTCTGAGTATATACATGCATATGTACACACCATACACACACACACACACACACACACACACACACACACACACACACATATATATATATATATATTTATTCGTATGTATGTGTGTATATGTATGTGTATAATAGTGTATTGTGCAATTAATTACACTGCTGATAATTATTTTTCCATCTCGATCCCCTATACGGTGCACGTTTTTTTCCCAACTCGTCCTGTCTGAATTTATTAAGTAGATATCCCACTTTGAAATGTCGCAACATCCTCCATGTGTCCCCCACCCCCACCCAAAAGCATTCGTTTCCTTCATGAGTTGCGTGAAGAGCTTACTTACACTTAATATTACTTAGCCCGGAGCTTTCAAAGGGTTGAAGGCTGTGCCCTGATCTACTCCGAAACGTCGCTCCTGATTGCGAATACGCTCTCGGAGCGATTGCAGAGCATGAACGCCCTGAAACGGAACCTGTGCAAACAGTTAGTTCATTTTGACGTGCGCCCGCTCTCAGCAGTCAGCTCTCCCGCGATTCGAGTGTCTGGAAACAGCTGCCGAGTTTCTCACGCGCACGCCTTCTCTCTCCAGTGCTCATCAGAAATTTTCAACTCGAGGGCCACTTCTCTGGTGAGGTGGCCTTTTATGTAAGCACCTCCCGGCCCGGACGCCATTTTTGTTCTGATTTGAATGATTTTTTTTTTTTCCAAAAGATTGTCGCGTGAGTGATATAGAGTCGGTCGTACTGGTGAAGTTTTAATGGGAATAAGTTATGATGGGAAACTGTTCAGAGCGGTTCGAAGTGTGCTGTGAATTCAGCGTCAGACAAGGATTTTGCTGATGGGAACGGAATTTCCGTATAAAGAAGACATATTTATGAAATACAGTGAAACTTTTCTAGCCGGCTATCCCTATTCGACGACCACCTCTCTAAACGGCCATATTTGGTTCGGAACCGATTCGAGACTCCATAGAGCCAGTGTTATGGTAGAAACCTCTTTTCAACGGCCACCCAGTGGCGTAGCAAAGGGGGGGCAAGGGGGTCTATCATGCCCCGGGCGCCACTCGCAGAGGGGCGCCAATGTAAGATCCATATATTATATTACTATATGTTTTCGAGGTGGATGCCAATATAAGGTCTATATATTATATTACTATATGTTTTTAGGGGAGGGCACCAACATAAGGTCTATATATTATGTTACTATATGCTTTTCGGGGGGGGGGAGTGCCAATATAAGGTCTATATATTATGTTATTATATGTTTATCGAGGGCGCCAATATAGGGTATATATATTATATTACTATATGTTTTTCAGGGGGGGGGGGGGGGTGCCACAAAGGTATCGTGCCCCGGGCGCCAGTTATGCTCGCTACGCCACTGTGGCCACCCCTCAAAACGGCCTTTCTTTTTCGGATTCATTACTGGCCCAGAGAACTGTGTATCATATTGTTCTTTTGGTAGATCAGTCATAAAAATAGAGGTTCAAAATAAAAATAATTACAAGATAAAAAGAACTTTTTATATACCACGTTTTTAAATTTTCTGTTGAATCATATAAACGTGACAATTCTATGTATTAAGTCTTATCACAGACGGTGTTTATCGTCTTGTGAAAATCTGCTGCCTGCGCTGAACGTTGAGCATATGCATCGCGAAGACGTTAAAGTCTACCTTCATTCTCTTCTCGAGTCTCATTGACTCGTGATTGAGCTGTTCTTGCTCTTTGGCTATCGAGTCGCGCCACCTTGCGGATATTTTCCGAACTAACTTTTCATACAAAACAAAATTAACTGAAAATGAATTCAATCCCGCTTAAAGATGGCTAAAAGTATTAAAATAATGCTTTGTTATCGTTTTCTGAGCTATTCTAAAAGTTTCAAATGTCTAACTAGTCGGGAAGTTAGTTAAAAATCGATTGCAAGATTTTTACTGTACAAACAAGAAAGTGAGTTAATAAAAACGTGGTAATAAGCCCTTCTTACCTCTTCATATGTCGAATAGTCCGGGAATGTTTGTATGAAGGATAGGAACTAGAAGTCCGGTAAACACACAAAAAAGAAAACTTTAATGAAACACATAACTGTCTTACACCACAAACGGCATACATACTAGCGACAACGAAAGTTAGTTATCTACTGTTCTGAAACAAAACATTTCCTCGTCTGCAGCTGCACACATGTGCAATAAGGAAAAGCAAAGTTCGCTGCAACACACATATTCAAAAAATTTATGAAAAAAATCCAAATAAAGTACAGAAAAATGCTCTTTGTGTCCTAGATATTGTTACCTTTCGTTCGTTATTTGCTTTTTAGTCTTGCAGAGGTCATAAATATTACGAACTCTCACTTAGGACTGCGGCAAAAGACTTCAGATTTGACACAATACATACATATGCACTATATCAGGCCTACAATTCCCACCGAGCAACCGAGAGAAAGGAATGAATCCAAACTTTAAGCCAATTCGGGATCCTTATATACCCTTGGCGACATTCTCGATCGTTCTAGAAATGGAAATTTTCGGAATTCGATAACAAAGATACGTAGGTGAAATCTTACTGATTCTCCGAACAACACCCCCCCCCAAAAAAAAAAAAAAAATGTAAATTGCTAAATAAAACAAATAAATAAATAAATAGAAATTTAAAAATCGCCAAATGTCGCCAAACTTGTCACTAAGTTCGCCAAAATGTTTGAAAATATTGCGAAAACTCGCATTTTTAAATCCAGGGCCCGATTTAGAAAATTCTTGACTATAGGCACAACTCGGGATGGAGGCCCCCTAACACTGATGTGGGCATAAAATTTCCAAAATTGACACACAAAAAAAATTAATCATGAATCATTGCGAAAGTACCATTTTACCAAGAATTGGCTATTTGAAGCGTAGAATCCCAGAACATTATCAAATAACAAAAAGCAATACAACATATTAACTTCATCATTAAAACACCAATACAGTGCAACCAGAAAAACATATTAATCCCTTATATACACTATAACATACATATGATGAACTATACATATGATGAACCAATCAATCAAATTTGAAAGGATATACATATAAAAAAATTACTATTAAAAAAGGTAAAATTAAAAAAAAATTTTAATTGGGAATTTTTTCTCCAGAATGTAGACATTAACTCCAAATGTCATCAAAAATACACTTTGGGGGGCTCAGAGAAGTTTCTTTGCAAAATTATAAAGAAAAATAATGCCAAATCATAAATTATAAGCAACACGAATAGACTGGAAAATTTTGTTAAATTATCTCATTAAAATTTTATTAATACAAACATTTCTACCCTCAACGTAAAAAAAAATAACTGACAAGTATAGGTTTTTCTTGTATATTTATATTAAGTCAATATCTGCAAACCAGTAGCCTAATTTATTTCTATTACATTGCTTTAACTGTAATTAATTCATTGAAATAATGCAATAGCCTAATAACGATATATCTTTAAGATGTTAATTCCATATTACCATCTGTCTCTTTCTTAACGAAAACACTTAATTGCCACCATAAGCTTGCAAAATATTCGTCTGGGTCTTTTATAATCTAGCATATTTTTTCTTCGCCGTAGACGGTGAAGAAATTTTTTGTAGAACTGCTACAGAAAAAGTGGAGAACCGTGGATAGATTGATATTTTTGATTATATTCGTGCCCCTAACTAAATATATGCTAATGAAAATATATGTAACGATCTTTGTAGGTTATTTTTTAACTGATATAAAGGGGACTTAGTTGAAAAGATAAGCAGAAAAATTCATTAAAACGAACTCTTAACTCAGATTTGTTTTTTAACTAAGTACTTATAAGTGTTTATGGAGTAGAAATAACTACATTACACCAATATACATATATCGATATATAGAGACATACAAGTATACATAGATAAAGATATATATATATATATATATATATATATATACACTCCGTCACAAAAAGTATATGCAACCAGAAGGAAACGAGCTACTATCACGAAACTTAACTTATATATATTTTATGAGGAGATAAGCAAATGATTACAAATTCAGAAGAGAGATCGTGTTATTAAGAAGATATGGCATGAGAAAAGTTACGAATCAGTAAGTAGTAAATCCACCTCTGGCAGCTATACAAGCCGAAACACGGCGTGGCATCGAATCAATGAGGTCACCTATGACCTCCTGTGGAAGATCATGCCATAATCTTTGCAACTGGGCAGTTAATTCACCTGTATTCCGGGACGGCTGCAGTTGCCTTCCAAGCACGTCTCAGACGTGCTCTATTGGCGAGAGGTCTGGTGACCTGGCAAGCCAGGGGAGTACGTTATATCCTTGAAGACATTGTTGGGAGAGTAGCTCAGTATGTAGACGAGCGTTATCTTGCTGATAAATGGCACCTGGGCGTCTTAATAGCATAGGCAGTACAACTGGCGTTAAAATATCGTCTACGTAACTGCGTGCCGTCAAAGTACGTTGAAGAACGACTAGAGGTGATCATGTGTCCCAACAGATAGCTCCCCACACTGTCACACCTCGTGTAATCGCCGTATGCCTCTCGACAACAAATGCCGGATCGGACCGGTGGCCTGGCCGCCTCCACACGCGTATGCGCTGGTCATCAGCATTGAGACTGAATCGGGATTCATCGCTGAAGATCATACTCCTCCAGTCGGTCACACTCCGGATTGCCTGAGGTCGGCAAAAATCCAATCGACACTGCCTATTATGTGGAGTCAGAGGTAGGCGTCTTAATGGACGTCGGGTCCTTATACCTACGTCGGCCAGTCGTCTCCGAATGGTTTCCCTTGATACCACCGGATGTCTGGAAAGTGGTAAATGGCGTCGAACCGATTCCAGCGACGTTGTTGGTGCGGATGTGGCCGCTCTTATGATTGCGCGATCCTCGCGCGCATTTGTGTTCCTGGGACGCCCTGACCCTCCGCGACGGTAGACTATCCCTTCCGTGATCCATTGTTGCCTACCCCGAGCAACTACTATATCGCTGCGACCGAGGTGGCGGCCGATACGCCTGTTCGACCAACCTGCTTCTCTGACGCCTAATATACGCCCCCTCTGAAAGTCCGACAATTGTTCGTACTGCCGCCGGTTACGCCTCAGGCATCTCTAGTCACAATACCGTCCATCCAAGTAGACAGATTTCTTTGAATAACCCTATGGCACGAGCAATCATGCTATTAAACTCTCCCAGCTGCGCATCTCATATGTGCATAACGCGCTTACCCTTGTCTCATTGGCGTCTAAATTTTAATCATTTGCATATCTCTTACCAGACTACATTCCTGCCAAGTTTCGTGATAGTAGCTCGATTTCTTCTGGGTGCATATATTTTTGTGTGACAGAATATATATATATATATATATATATATATATATATATATATATATATATATATATATATATATATATATATATATATACATATACATATACACACATATGTATGTATATAGAAAGAGAGAGAGAGACTTCCATACAAATATATATGTGTGTATATATGTACGTATATTTGTATATATATATATATATATATATATATATATATATATATATATATATATATATATATATATATATATATATATATATATATATACAGAGAAAGAGAGACGCACAAGTGCACACACACACACACACCATATATATGTATGTGTGTGTGTGTGTGTGTGTGTGTGTGTGCTTGTGTGTGTGTGAAATAGTGCAACGGATCGAACGCCTGTAAAATAAAAGAAAATTAGCTTCAAATATTAATGATACTGCCAGAAAATATATTCTAAAATTGCGTCAACACCCCCAATATAACGACTCTCACGCGTTCGTTCGACCTTCCTCGAAAAGACTGGGAAGAATTTTCCGAATTCCCCGGATTCCATTTAATTCCTATATCCCGCCATTACGGGCCATTCCTTTAAAAGTCTCCAGCACCCTCTTATTAAACCGCAAATGGTCCGATACTACCTGAAACTGCCGAGGAATTTCCACTCCAAAACGTCATAACCGGAGAGTAAACGTCTAATTTCGAAGAAATTGAATTTTAATTTCCGAAACGGGAGTGGGCTATCGGCAATTCACTTCTTCAGACCTCTTCTGTGTCCGAGCGATTTCTTCGCCCACTAATGGTGTGTTCCCCCCCTCCCCCCAATCTCTACCCCCGCACCGATACAAAGGTGCAATCAAGCGGTAATTCCTTGGAATTATTTCAAGCATTTCGGGTGTAATTTAAAACGGATGAAAGTTTGCCTTTTGAAATGTCTCGGGAATTGGTGCACGGGTTCGCGGCGGGCTTTTAATTGCTCGAATAGAATTAAAATGTAAGCAGTGTTATTGCGGCCCGGTTTGTTGAGAGGTTGGGAAAAGTTAATTATTAAGTTTGGGAACAGAAGTATCGGTTGATTTGCATGTTGATGTAAGGGAGAGGTTTGGAAACTTTACTGCGAGAATTGCTGAGGGATGTAAAGTACACAAAGAGAAAGTTATACGAGTAAGAATATGTATATATATATATATATACGCAATAGAGAAAGAAATTTTACACCTTGAGGCATTATTCGGGGGAAAAATCTGGTAGAGTGTGTTTTAAACGCTCATAAATTTCTTTTTTGATTGAAACTTATAAAATGAATCCTGTTGCAAGGTGCAGAAGAGTTCAGGCTATATGAAAATACCATTTTTATTGGATTATCGACATTTATGTAGCTGTAAATAGTAGACACATTTTCTCCATAGGTAAGCAGTGAGGTGAGCAAATCCAATCAGTGGCGTAGCGAGCATAACTGGCGCCCGGGGCACGATACCTTTGTGGCGCCCCCCCCTGAAAAACATATAGTAATATAATATATAGACCCTATATTGGCGCCCTCGATAAACATATAATAACATAATATATAGACCTTATATTGGCACTCCCCCCCCGAAAAGCATATAGTAACATAATATATAGACCTTATGTTGGTGCCCTTCCCTAAAAACATATAGTAATATAATATATAGACCTTATATTGGCGCCCCCCACAAAATAATATAGTAATATAATACATATACCTTATATTGGCGCCCTCCCCGAAAAACATATAGTAATATAATATATAGACCTTATATTGGCATCCACCTCGAAAACATATAGTAATATAATATATGGATCTTACATTGGCGCCCCTCTGCGAGTGGCGCCCGGGGCATGATAGACCCCCTTGCCCCCCCTTTGCTACGCCGCTGAATCCAATAGGGTTAGTACACAGCAGCCTTCAACGAAGAATTGTTTTTGAAAGTTGGGATCTCCAAGATAGGCACAAGTTAACGCCAAATACGCACCAATGTGTTATCGATTAAATTCCTTATTCCTCTCTCAAATTTGGCAAAGCATTGCTATTTAACTTGTTTCATTGGAAATTTTGGCCCTCTTGAGAAAAGCAAAAACGACTGAAAACAATAGTAAATTAATGGTAAAAAATTGTTTCCGGATTTTAAATACTTACTATGGTGTTATTCATTAAATTTATTGTTTTTCTTTCACTGTTAATCGTAGACAAGGCATGGCTACTTAACCTGTTTCACTGGAAATTTTGGCCATCTTGAGAAACGCTGTCAAACTGAAAACAATAGACCCTTAATGGTAAAAAATTGGTTCGGGATTTTATATACTTACTACGGTGTCATTCATTAAATTCATTGTTTTATCTTTCACTGTTAATCGTAGACAAGGCATTGCTATTTAAGTTGTTTTATTTGAAATTTTGGCCATCTTGAGAAAGGCTAAAACGATTTCAAACTGAAAACAATAGCACCTGAATGGTAAAAAATTGGTTCGATATTTTAAATACTTACTAAAGTGTTATTCATAAAATTCATTGTTTATTTCCTTCCTCTACAAGGCATTGTTATATAATTTATCTTATTGGCGTTTTTAGCGGATTTGAGAAAGGCAGAAACGCAGAAACTGAAAACAAAAAACTAAAACCATATATTTTCATGTGTTGTTGGAGATTGTAATAACTTTTATTCACGATACATGAGTATCAGGAAATTTTTATTTAATACTTCATTGCAAATACCATACATTTTTTCATGAGCAAATACTTCTTTAACTACTCTTTTATTGCTAAATAACAAAGTTGGATCTTCGGAAATTTGATTACATCCAGCTGCCCCATTTTTTTGTCCTACTAGGAGGAATGGCATTTCTTTATTAACAGGAAGAAAAATTAAAAATAATTTATTTCCCACCGCTATATAAGGGCGATGATTAGG